>JAQGBD010000028.1:0-71419 GCA_034698165.1 Punctoribates punctum
TTACTTTCACTTTTGATATCGACTTATATAAGACTTCTTTTTCTCTCTCTTTCATACATTTACTTAAAAATAAATATATACGCAATATATATATCTTCAGGTATTATATCTAATTCTCATATCTGAGTCTCACTGTGTGTATATGTATCGCACCGGCAGGTGAACAGACCACTGGCTATGAAGAAGGAAGGCATTCAGACGCGCAAACGTAAGCCAAAGGCTGCGACACCGCAGGAGTCGTCGTCTCAATCTCTTAATAAACCACAACAAAGTAATTCATTTAATTCCAATTTATTTTCAATAACTCTCTCTCTCTCTCTCTCTCTCTCCTCTCTCTCTCCTCTCTCTCTCTCTCTCTCCTCTCCTCTCCTCTCCTCTCTTCCTCTGAAGAATTTTATTCGGAAACAATTTTTATTAGCCGTCAAACTCTATTTGACATCAAAATATCAAAACTCATAAATATTACAACAGTTTAGGTAATCATAGATTGGGACAAACTCTTAGATATTTATTTTTATCCGAATCGTTTTCATGATAAACAAGGTGTTGAGTATCTAATCCAGAAAAGAAACAGAAAATATATGTCTAATCTCTCGATTTTTATGATTATTATAATAATTATTATTTTAACAAAAATCTAATATTTTTCTTGAGATATGATTAGAGCCTATCGTGACTGAGAGGAACTCCTCCCGAACCCTATCGGATGTGCCATTTAGTGGGTTCGATAAGGCGCTAGACTTAGACTCCGATAACCATTTTATCGATTCATTAGTCAGAGGAGAGCACAGACTTAGGGCTCTCCGATAAAACTCATTATCGGAAACATAATATCCGAAACAAAAACGTCATAATTATCACCAAAATTATGATACGTTTTGCTGAAGGATTTGATAACATATTTGTTGAAATAGTTTTCACTTTCACTTTAAAAATCTTTTATTACTTTATTATTAAGCGATTAGTTATCGGCCTTTCCTCTGATATGATACCGCTTTTTGGTTAATATTTGTTTTGTTTACATCCGTAAGAGAAGCCACTGATGGGAACAACCGCTTCTATGCTATACTCGGCCCAGTCGTCCACACCGGGCATCGGCAGTCGCAGTGATCACGATATGGCTCACGACTCATCGCCCTCGCGGCCAATCTCGTCGCCAATCACTCCGTCCAGCGCTGCCCTGACCCGTCACCTGCACGGCCTCATGCCTTTGGATGGGTTCCAGTATAGCAGCAACAGTCCGTTCAGCACAGCCGCCAACACAATCAACATTAGCCATGCATTGGGGACAACGACCTCATCGCTGGCCAGTGGTGGCCACCACTCTTCCTTACACGGAGGCGGTGCCATTCACTCCAGTGTTATCCATGAGAACAGTACGAATGTCGCCAAACTGTTACTCCACTCCGGCTCCGGGGGGCAGACCAATGACAATGGACTGCATATTAGCGAAAGTCAAGCTAATGATCACCACAACAGCACTACCAGCAACTGACCGGTCAGGTGCTCAGCAGTCAACTGATTCTAATATTAATTTTATTGAAAATAATATCGAATATTATATATGACTTATAATAATAATAATAATATAAATAACTAATAATTAGTAATAATTATAAATATTTTAGCCTTTTATTTGACAAATCGCTGGAAAAGGTTTCCTATAAATTGTTGTAAAAGAAAATCCTTTTGAAAAAAAACCCGAACATTATTTTCTAAGAACCAATTTTATGACTGTCCTCTCTATTCCAGTGTCGAGTCATTAATCACACGAAGATTTGATTTTATTGAGTTATTTAACTCCTTTGACAACAAGTTTTAGTTAATTTTATTTGAATCACTTGAGTGCCAAAGATGTCGATTACAACCAAAGATAACGATCCGATTCCTATCCCTTTTGTATTGCAGTGAACACAACGATAACGAATTTCGAGAATATATTTCAATAGTTTACTATTGTTTCAAATGAATTGAGTTTTTCTTCATTTCTAATCCTAATTACTATTAATTGTTAGTCAAAAAACAAATATAGATTTCTATAGATTTGAATGAATTATAAGCAATAATTAGTCGACGTTTGAAATCAGAAAATATGAGCCATTAATTCATTAAACGATTTTTGCCTCATAATTAACCATGCTGATCTTGCTAAATATATTTTGTTTTAAGTTATAATTTCCTTGTTTATTCATTATTTTTTCTCCGAATCAAGGATATCTTGGTATTATTAATTCAAATTATGTAAATTGATTTATATATGGAAATATTAGTTCTGCTATCTCATTTAATAATTAAACTTGTTATTATGTGCTAGACGCAAAACTAAGCTACCTTGGACATCCTTGACTTCGGGAAAATACTATAAAACTCTTATTTGTTTAGATTATTTCATATATTATTGATTTGTTTTTAACGATTTTAGTTAAATATCGAGATTTGTGCCAAAGTTTTCCTAAAGAAAAATCTTATTTTATATCTGATATCAAACGAATTCATAGATTTTTAATATTTACTTATTTTTGTAAAATATATAAAATATTTCTATTAAATAAAAATTATGTGTTTTTTCATTAAAATCAAATTTTTCTCAAACGCAGAGAGAGAGAGAGAGAGAGAGAGAGAGAGAGAGAGAGAGAGAGAGAGAGAGAGCACAGGATCTTATCAGTAATATTCCATTATGAGAAGGGGCCCTCTTATTACCTGAGCTCTTCTTTGACTAAAAGAATCAGAATTATTTGAGCTCGAATATAATTTAGTCGAGTTATTTTGTTTCTAATTCTCACGTATAAGAGAGGCATCCAATCAGAGCGGTCCGGCACAGCCTTCAGTGCAGTGGTTACGTATGCTGTGCTGAGCTTTTTTCAATAGGCTTCTCACTCGGTTTGTTTGTGCCTACAGTCAGTCAGAAGGGATGTGTGTGCGCTGTATCTGAACCCAAGGCTCTCATCTCTCACTTTTGTCGGACTTTTTTCTATGGGATGTAACCGAAGACGAACTGAACACTGATTTTCTGAACGTAAGTAAAGACATTTTTCTTATTCTTTTCGTTTCTCTCAGAGAAGTCTTTTTCTGCAAATGTTTTCTGACATTTGAAATATTGTCGAATAGTTTTCTGTCCGGAGAGAAATATTTTCATTTATTAAATGTTTTGACAGAAAATCTTTTTTCGATTTCAGTCAACGAAAAAAATCAATTATTCAATCATTGATTAATTAATGCGTTTCTGATAACGACTTTTCTGGTTAGGGCTCAGGGCATCCACTCAGGGCTGACCAACAATCCGGTCAATAATTGAGCAATCTATTTTTATATCAAAAAGCCTTTATCATAATTTGATCCCGCTTATTTCTATCATAAATCAAAGGCAAAGTGTATTTCTGTGTTTCAAATATACTTTAGCCAAGATCACCCAAAATGTTTTGGTCTGAAAATCAATATTTAATATAAACAAAGTAAACTTGTAAAGTTTAAAGAAAGACATTCAAATATAGCATGATCAAATAAACAGTAGATATTATTTTGCAGAACCTGCATTTAAAACGTGATCTAGGCTTAATATTTTCAAAACAAATCATAGACTATTTGAATATAAAGATACTAGATAATCCGTCAATTTTCTGAACATTTCCATATCTATAGCTATTTCTTATACCATGCTGAAATATTAGACCTGTTCTATATAATTTGTAAAACACACTTGTTTAATTATTGATTTAATGAAGAATAAAATGAATATTAATGGGTTAGCATTAAAAGGCCTTGATCATAATCAACGTGTTTTCATGTGTTTTTGTTTGGAAAAATTGTTACATTTCTTATATATTTTGTTAGTCTCGATATCCATCGATAAAGATTTGTTTCTAGAACAAATATCAAATTGTCAATCGCATACCTATTTGAATGATATCACCTGAGCTCTATCGAAGGGGACATACCTCTAACGAAACTACAAATAATTTGTATAAAAATATGAGCTTATATTCTGACACTTGAAACCTGTAGTGAATGTACCATGGTTGTACCCTCCTCTTTAATTACATTCTGCATTAAATATGGCGAAAAACCACACAAAATAGCATTTTTTCAAAGTTTAGAAAACATTTAGAATAACCCGGAGTGGCATAAATGCGAACGGAATGGAATGACTTATATATGATCTAAAAACAGTATATTTTGGTACTTTCAACAGAAATATAAAGTTGTCACTAAAGAAAACTCGAATCTCAATTAAAACTTCTCCGGTAAAAAACATGACCTGCGAGTGTAATGTCTGATTATAAGCAAGGCACTCATTTAAAAGGCTTCTGAAACCTTCTCAGTGGTTATATCTTAATTTCATAACTCATTCTGATAAGAACTAGTTCAATTAGTACGTAGGCAAACTCGTCCATTACCAAATGGACCATTAATTACAGAGAGGGGACAATCGCAACCAGTTCGCTAATGCAAAGGCTTGCATACCTTGATCCTATCATGCTCACATCTAAACTAATGCTACAAATTGAGCCAGGATATGATTTGAACTCTTTTTAATTTAAGTGTTATTATTATTTACTTTCTTTGGCGACACTAATGATTGTTATGTAAGTGTCGTCTGAAGGAAAGTAAAGCTCTGTCTACAAGTGGGGGCTGACGGGGAGGAGGGGAACAGACAATGAATTTTTTCTATTCATCTGAACTTCACTATTAAATTGATGCCATTTAAAGAGCTTGCCTAGTTTAATTATTAAACTCTTTTTCTTCTCAAATTGGTTTTTTCGTCAGATCTTTTTGCAAGATAACTCTGAATAAATTTGAATTAATTTTTTTCTTAACGCCGAAAATAATAACAATAAAAATAATTGTTTGATATAAACACTAATTTTTACGTTTAAGTGGAGAGAGTTCTGTCATTCACTTTAGTCTTTCTCTTCGTTTATAATTATTGCATAAAATTATTGAAAATTTCAATTACTTTAAGGCTTTTGACGACTGAAATATAGCCCACGAAAAGTGAAAGACATTAGTCTTATTCAGTATTAGTTTGGCCTTAAATTTAGTTGGATTTCGAGATGAGTGCCAGAGATAGGGCACCGGCACCGGGATGAACGCCATAGTCAAGGCTGTCCATTGTGTTATGCTATATGTCGTACATTCTGTGCTCAAATGGATAATATCCGGAGAAAAAGCTATGGGAGGGGTAACACTCAGTTGATTATGAATGTGAACGCATCGGAATGGTTTATGAATTATTAATTAAGGAGAGTTATGTCTTTCCCATTGGAAGGGCTTAATTTTCAAGCGAATTCTGTTCGATAAAAGGGACCGGAATAATGTCAGAATTGTTAATTACTGGGTTTATGTGAATTTTATGCCTATTTTTACAGTTCGTGCGACAGTTTTTATATACTTTACTCCAAAACTCGTAAAAATCGACAAATTTTCGCTTTATTCCGACCGCCAGTCGGGGCCCAAATCGCACTTCAATTTCACGCTAGGTCAGACCACTATCATTATTTGCTCACTTAACTCTGTTATATCTGAAATTGTTATGATTAGAATTAATCAAGATTCAAAAGCCAGACGATCCGACTTCGAATTTTAATCATAATCACTTCTTTAATCAATTATACCTTGATCATCGCCTTAAATACAAAATGTTTGAGAAAATTAAGACCTGTCTTACATACTAAACACAAAAGATTCAGAGATAATGACAAAAATAATACTAAAATACAACTAAAGGGACAAAAAATATAAATGAAATGAAATAAAGAGTCAAAACATAACTTTCATATATTTATATTCAGATAAAGTCTATTCTCATATCAAATAAATTGCGTAAAATTTTTCTAATTTTTGAATGTTTTTGGGCACAGAATGAACTGAAAAACGATATTCATATCAATTATGAGCAGAATATTCATTGGGATTATAGATATGAATGTCTGATAGAGGGCTCAAAATTCTTGTCCACACAAATATGTGATATGAAATATTTAATCTTGCTAATTCATCTATAGATACAAATTTCTGATCTCTTTTTTTGACCTATAATTCTTATGCCTCTCCTTTTTTTTTATAGCGAGAGATGTTCCAGAATCTAATGTCAGGCCCTTACTCGGCGGCCAGTGCGGGCAATCCGGAAGCCGCGTACATACAGGCAGTATACAGACCTCACCCCCAATATGGCGGTTCACCAGATAGTGCCGCAGGTGACCAGCAGAGTGCCAGCATTCGGTCGTCGCCGTCATGGCCGGTGCCACCGCCACCGTCTACTGGAGGACAGCAGTCACCTAACGATGCAAATCATACTTTTGCCTCAAATCATACGACATCTCCATTTTCATCACGTTTTCCATTTCAGGTAATTATGTTTTTCGACTCTAAATAGAGAGAAAAAGATCTCTCTTTTATTGCTTTAATGCTCTCTCTCTCCCTCTCCCTCTCTCTCCCTTAACTCAAACTACTAGACCAGTATCAGTATCTCCGATCAGACTGTCTAATAGGTCTGGTCTAACAGTCGATACTCTATATAGTTATGGTGTAAATCACTCTATAATTACCCGAATTCCTCTTAATCTAAGTATAGTTCACTTTTAATGCCAAAGCCTTTGGTTTTTGAGAATCGCATCCAAACCCGAGATCTAATCGAAAGTCTGTGTTCCTATCCTATGCTGTGTTGAGAAGTGTGGGCAACTCTCACAGTAAAACCAGGATTAGACTGTAAATTGTCGACTGGACTGGAATTTTTGTTAGGTTTTCCCTCTTTTCTCTCTCTCAGGTCTCTTCTCATAATAAAAAATACTTAGTTTTGCGAAAAAAGTCAAAAACTCAGCAAAACTTTTAGTGATATTTATTTCGACGACTAATTTGTTTTATTTGTGTTTTTATTTTTATTTTATTCCTGTGCTCCACACCGACAGTCGCCAGTGACAGGTGCCGTCTCATCGGCGTCGTGTTCCATATCTGCCTCTTCGAGTCCGACCAGTATGTCATCTGCCTGTGCGCGAACAGCGCCAGAGTCCGCATACTTCAGGAACGCGGCCATCAACGGCCTTCACCCGTACTCATATGAAGCAGCGGCCGCCGCGGCTGCAGCCTGTGCCTGGGCAGGCAGGTTAGACCCAAGTGGTGGCCTAGGTCGTTTAGATGCAGCAACGGCAGGATTTCAGGCCGGACTGGCCGCCAGTCAGGCAGCGTTCCGGCGAACAGGTATTGAAAAAATAATTACATTTCTTTATAAAAGTCGTCTCAAATGACAAATCCATTGAATGACAGTCTCTATGGAAATGACTGTCAAATGCATTTCACACGCGATTATCAATTAATGTATTGTCACGCGATCAGAGACTAACGTTTTGTTTCTCTCCCCTCTCTCTGCCTCTCTTTCTGCACACCTGTATAGATGCCACTCCTTCAGGCGTTGGCCCCAGTCATGGGCCGTCTGTGGCTCCTCCCGCATATGCAGCGCATTTCAGCGAAGGCCGAGAGTGTGTGAATTGTGGCGCTATATCTACACCACTGTGGCGTCGCGATGGCACCGGACACTACTTGTGCAATGCATGCGGTCTATACCATAAAATGAATGGCATGCGAAGGCCGCTCATACGGCCCCAGAAACGAATGGCCAACAATCGGCGCGCGGGTCTCACCTGTTCCAACTGTTACACATCGACAACAACCCTATGGCGCCGTAATAATGAGGGCGAACCAGTTTGCAATGCCTGTGGACTCTACTTCAAACTACACGGAGTGAGTGCTGCACAGAATATTTGCCTATAAGACCAGAAAAATTACCCAAACATTAGAATAGATTTCATAGATTTGAACCGAAATATAGAATAATATTCTGAGCGAAGAAAAAAAACACAAAATGTTGTTTTCATTCATCAAAAACATTTAGATATCAGAAGAATCGAGACATACATTGAGGAAAACCCTTCTGATTGTCATAATTGTCTTAATGTGTTTTTATCCCTAAATTTGAGTGACAGCTCGAGGAAAGCCAGGCTTTCAATAGATTTTATGTCCTGTTCTTTTGATAGTCGTATAGTTTTCCCCAAACAAAACACTCGGAATAGATATAAATATTAGAGTGAAAAAGCATTTTATCTTATTGTCGAATCTAAGTCTCACTGTGCGTGTGTTTATTGCACCGGCAGGTGAACAGACCACTGGCTATGAAGAAGGAAGGCATTCAGACGCGCAAACGTAAGCCTAAGTCCGCAACACTCCAGGAGTCGTCCTCTCAATCGCTTAATAAACCACAACAAAGTAATTCAATTTAATTGCAATTTATTTTTCAAATATCTTTTTTATCTTCTTTTCGACGAGAAATTCAAAATCCATTTCCAATGCAAACAAATATTTTTCACGAATTTTGGGAAATATTTTCTCTTGAATTCAGATTTTCGTTAAATGTTTTAATCGTTTTTTGTGAAGAAAAAAGACTTTTTTCATACAAATGTAGACAAAACTTGAGACACATCTTAGACTTTGACGGAAAAAGTTATTCAGAATATTTTCTTCTCGTATTCATAAGAAATATTCGAGGAATAGTTGAGTGAAAAAAACTGATCCATTAATTTCTGTCTAATCTCTTAGTAGTAATAATTAATATTTTTCTCCATAATTGAAATTCCGAACGCTTTCTCTTATCAATAGATTCATCAAAATCTGAGTCAAAACAAGAGGTCAATCACGGGTCACATCACATGTCATCATCGGAATCGCGAGCACTGATGATGAGTCATAACTTTGGCGGCGGTGGCGGCGGTGGCGGCGGCGGGGACGCCATAAACCACTCCTACCATCACTCCCATCATCACCACAACCATCACAACAACAACAATACCAATAACCACAGCCAGTGGCCGAACAAACCATTGTCTCCGAGTGATAAACAGGAGAACAGCATCAACACCAACAACAATAACAGTACATAAACTTTATTATCAAATAGCCTTGATACTTTGTATGAAAAATATTCAATACATTCGATGCAATACATCAAAGAATTTACTTTTTTAAGAGCTTAAGAAAAACACTTTTCGTCTTAAGTTTTAAGACATGTTTTTTCTCAATTAATTTAATTAAATCTAATTTAATGAGTGGAAGGACTAGACTGGCGACAAATCTAGTCCCCAATCAGAGGAGAAGGTGACAGTACAAAAGGCCCAGTGTAAACAATCTTGTATTTAGTGGAAAAAAGTGAGCTTGCCCGTTTAACAGGAGCGGAAAAACACTCATTCATTTTTGTCGTAAACTCTCTGAAACCTATGTATACAATGAATCTGTGATTATATTTAACTTAAATAAGTATTAATAATAATAATGATTAAAGAGAGAGACGAGTAAATAGATATAAATGCCGTTTAATTTACTCCTGTTTCACATAAATCGCGTTTTTGCTTGCTCATTCCCTTTTCTGTTTTGGTTAATTTAATTTTTTTGTTAGAAGACAGAGAGAAAAACATTACTCAAAATAAAATACATAATAAAAGTGTGAGAGGATAGGCCTCTGAGAGATAGATCTATAGATAGATATGGAGGCAAATAGCTAATGCCAAGAGTAAAAGAGGACATTTCTCTCGTATGTTAGAAGTATTTTCTTTATTCTCTTTTCTCGTTTCAGTCGTTTAATTGAATTTCGCGAAAACTGGTTCTCCAAAAGAGAAGACAAACTCTCAGTCTTTATATCACTAAATGTGTGAATATATCTCTTCTTTTCTTAATTGAATCAATGATTTTGTAAAAAATTGTTTTCTTAGTTTTCTTTCTCACTCTTTCATAAAGCAGTGGAAAAGTAGTCCTATTGTTATGTAATTATCATTATATGGACTGTCCTTTGAGTAAATACACACTTCACGTATGAGCTATAGTTTTATTACTACTTCACGGCAGGCCATACCCATGTTATGTCTCTATATGTCGTATCTCATAGTAAACCTGCAATTTTACTGATGACGAGCTTATGATTTAATAGTGAGTTAGATATATATAAGTATATATATTATATATATGAGTATATAAATATAGGTTTTAAATGTTTGTTTTGCTTCTCAATTAATTGTCGCCACTTTTTTCCTCGCATTTTGTTCGGAGAAAATTTGTTAAATTAATTAAAAACAATTTTTTTACCATGATTAAATACATTCCAACAATTAATGTATACGAAAAAACATAGAAATTTTGTTTTATTGTATAAAAACAGTATTTTTTATATAATTTTTTTCTCAATTATTTAATTCTCATTAGTCTTGAACTTAGTTTCTCATAATTAAAGTGAATTCTGTATAAAAAATACTAATTTAATGAATGAATTTGATTGAAATGATATCCTCTACGAAGATTTAGAGGATGAGAAAATTGTACTAGAACGTTTTTTTATCAGAAAAATCATTATGAAAATTATAAAAATCGATTAATTCATTGAAAGAACACTTTTTTGCTTAATTGAAATTTCAGCCGAAAAATAATTCTCACAGTTTTCTCGAGCGGCAGCCGAGCGCTCATTATATACCTGTGCAGTCATATAAGTTATATCATTGCACAGGTATATGAGCTGATGATAAATCATGTGCTTAGCATAAGGAACACTCACTTTTGCTGCGACGTTATGTCATAAGGCCTGTCCTATTAACCAGCCTATGGCTCATATGCAGAGAGCATAGCACCGGGAGCTCTGTTGGTTCTGCTTATATGACTGCGGAATTTCAGAAGAGTGAGGCAGCAGAAAAAAGTAAAAATTTTCAACACTTTATGCTTTATGAGAGCGCCGGTAAGAGATAGGATCAGTCATACAATACATTTATCATTTATAATTAGCGCTGAAATGTGGCGTATCTTAACTGAGCAAGGTTTATCATATCGTTTGATAATCAATTAGAGCTATCGATGCGCTTAATATCTCAGTAAATGACAAATATCTCAATCTTTTGAACAAAAATTATGACAAACTCTATACTATTTTCTGTTCAGAGATGGCCAGAGAGGGGTTCACTGGTGTAGAGCACTCGCCAAAGGCCCAGTGCTTTGCTCATTGAAATTCAACATGCTGAAAATTATTCGTATTCCCGCAAAATATTAATGGCCTGAAAAGAAATCAGTTTTGATTATCTTGATTGAAGAGTTTGACCATCCCTGACAAAACCAATAAATTTAACTTGCTAACTGCATGGCTGAATTCGAGATTTATTCCAATCAAGGCTATAGGGGAGGGAAAATATTTATCAAGATTACACTAATATTGAATTATTGATTAATTAATTGAGCGAACGAAAGAGAGATAGAAAAAAGTAACCAGTTTACTTTTTCTGCCATTTGTCGATCGATAGGATAGAACTCGTAATTAATTCAATTCTAATCTATGAGAAATGAGAAACAACTGTAGAACACGATTGAAAACATCTCACAATGTATAATGAACTGGTTAATATTTGTTTTGTCGAACAGACCTCTTCAAAATGTCAATGATAATAATAATCTTGTCCAAAAAACCCTTCTGAATGAGCTTGCTCGTCTATTCAGCTGCCATTATTGGTTAAAATATTAGTCAAATTAATCTTAATAAAGTGAATTAGTGAATAAAAAAACCCAGCTCGCTCAATTGTAAAGATTTCCATTTGCGGCTTCCATTTGATCATTGTTAATTTATAGTCTTAATTATTTCTAATTAGCAAGATCAATTGGCGTTATGAGAGGAAAAACAAGGTAAGCCAATTTAGATTATCGGCTATAATCATATGCAAGAAGTCAGGGGTTTATAACCTATTAACTTTTCTTTGGAGAGCTTTTCTCTTTGCAAAATAAATAATATCCAGGCATTATATAGACGCCTATCTCAAGTTCAAAGAGGTTTTTGCCGCAGAAAAAAATCTATGCTCTGATACCTTATGTGATTACAAATAAATTGAGCCGGAATAAAAAAAAATTGACAACTATCTAATAACATTGGTCCGGCATATTTTATGGTGTGCTATGTGCTCGCTTTGCAAAATAAGTCCTAATTAAGACAATTGCATATAAATAGTTACCTCGTTAACTGTTTTGTAACCTACGATAGCCTATCATAAGAAGAAAATATTTAATTCAAAGAAAAAAAAATGTTTTGAACTTTTTTTACACAAAATTTGTTATAAAGAAATCTCTTTTTTGATGTCTTTATCGGTTTGTTCTCACAGTTTGGCAAAAGATTTTTGAATTATTTAAACAAAACTTGTAATAAGTGTTTGAAGTCTTGATGTTTGAGTTCAAAAATCACATTAAAATTTGGATCACTTTAACAATAATTGAGATTAATTTCAAATTAACTTTAAATTAAAGTCAAATAATTATAAATCACTACAAATATGACAAATATTTTCCTTTCCGTATATTTTTTATTTCATTTCTGTTGATAACACACTTCTAATGGGAAGTCTAGTGATCGCTCAGATGAGTGCCAAAGGGGTAAAGATTTAAGTAATCTGGTTTTTGAGCTTGCTCACTCGACCACTGATTCAAATTAAGTAAATGATATGGAGTAATATCAATGATTTACTAATAATTGAATGAAAAACTAAAATCAAATGAATTTTTTTGTTCGCCTCAAAAATCTTGGTTTCAAATCAAATAAACAAATTTAACGGATTTTCAATAAATTTTCATTAGGTTTAAGAAAAATATTTAAATACCTTTTTATGCGAAATATTTTTAATAGTCTTCGAGTGGTTTTAGTGCTAAAAAAGACCATAAATTATAAACAATTTGTCAAAGAGTGACACTTATAACAGGCTTTCAAGTCTTAGGACAGTCCTATGTGTTGCCAACGGTTCAAAATTTTTGATTGAAAAGAAAAATTAATTATATTTTTGATGAAAAAAAAAATGAAAACCACAGAGTTAATGAAGCCATAAGCAAGGTCTTAATCGATTAATTATCTTGCAACCATTGATTATCATATTAATCAACTCAAATATTTTGTGATAAAAACTAATATTCAGTCAATTATTAATATTTTCATTCAAAAATAAACCTGATGATAAACATACCAAGCTAGAATATAATGGAAAAATTGACAATTAAACTAGAGTTCACCTTGAACATCTAATTAAAAATGATATTAAACGCTAATGTTTGTTATTACTGATTCGGCTAGATAAACTAAATACTTTGAAGCCTGGCCGTTTGCCAGTGGAGGCCCCCGGAGACCATGCATACCTCAGTGTGGCTGAAAGGTGCCAGGTATTTAACTAAAACTTTAACGATAGGCACATTTCAAAAAACATTTGAGACCTTTTGGACATAAAATAAAGCAAAAGAAAAACTAAAATACATTTTATTCAGGCTCTGGAGTGTCCCGTCTTTTATAGAATCTGATTATCATATCCTCGAAGATAGCCATCAGATATGTAACGATATGACGAATGAAGATGTTATCCAGGCATCAGATATTTATTATGACTTTTAGAGGCACACAAAACGCCTAAAACACAAGTTATTTAATGATTGATATCTTGATTTAGATTTCAATATAATATTTTCTTCAATACGATTGCTATTCGAGTAATAAATTTCTATAATAAACAACAAAACAGAATAACTGTTAGCGAATGACTCAAACTATGAGATGAATTTCAAATCACATTTTTCTTTCTTAATAACCTTTTTCTGATAAAATTCAGAAATCAATTAAAATTCTATTTGGAAATCAGTTTTCTTAGTTTTATATAACGTTTTGAAAGAAAATAATTAAAATTCTTATTTTAATTCATATTTAGGATTAGAGCCAAAGAGTGAACAGACATCTGTACAACACATTAGCTAATGAGAACCACTTTGAGTTAGCATGCTCATTCTTAAAATTCAGTAGATAAACGCCTGGCAGAGGCTACATATCTGCCAGAAAGAGAGAAAAAAGTTGTCACATCAAACTGATCAAGATAACAATCATAACCCAACTGTTTGTAGTGAAGATACCCCGGAGTAGAGGCGATAATAAACAATCAAATCTAATATTTATTGGTTTTGATGTTTCTGTTTATGATTACAGAGAATCGCTCTCAAAGTCGAAGAGAGAGAAAGAGAGAGAAAAGTCAAAAACTTTTTTATTACATTTTATTCCCTATCTTATCATTGCTTTACATTGAAATACACTGTAATATAATGTGTTTTGTTTTCGAGTCGACTAACTGTGAAAAAAGTTTATTCAAACAAAAATAATTTTGTGTCCAATGAAAAGATAAATATAAATATATTTTTCGTCAATTATTATAATCTTATCGTTACGTTAGTTCTCTGTTCGTCGGAGAGAGAGAGAGAGAGAGAGAGAGAGAGAGAGAGAGAGAGAGAGAGAGAGAGAGAGAGCCATTAAGGTTAATTTCGAATCCATTTAATGGGTTAACTCTTTTTTAACTTGTTCAAATTGTTTCAGAAAACAAATAATGAAGTTCTTCAATAGTAAGTCTGTATGTGAAAGAGATAAACTTGGATACATCCTTCTGGAGAGAGACCAGATCTCAGTCGTAAAAGCCTTATCTTTGCAACTAACTATACCAGGGTGTTTATACACAGGTTTTTAAAACACTCAAATAATGGAGAAACGAATAAAAGCTAAATAGTTATTAAAAATCATTAATTTTATTCTTAATAATCAATTGTGAGACTAAACTAAACATTAGATTATATCTAAGGATAGGAACCGTTGTCTTAATTATGCAGAAGAGAGAGAACCGAGACTTTTGTCGGATAATTAATAGTCACTAAAAATTTTGTTTGTATTTGTTCTCTGATTAGATCTGAATATGTTGTCAAACTTGACAAAGTAGACAATTACCATGCACCATTATAAATATCAAAAGACAACACTTAATCAAAAAGACCAATAGATAAAGAAAATAAACTTGAATTATCTAGTAGACCTTTTATTTCAAACTCTGATACAACAATGTTCTCAGGAGTATTAAAATTGTTGTGACCAAGTTCATATCCAACGATCACCATAGTAAACGATTGAAAAACTAGAACACTGGATACGTTAACGACATCTATCATCAGGTAAAGTAATTTTATAAAAAAAACTGCCTCAATATGCAGGTATACCATCCCAGGTGTCTCTACTTGTTCTTAATACTCACCTTCGCTAAAAACTTTAAGAAAATATCTAGCTAAATTGATTGAGTTGTAAACATTTTATAAAATCACTGAACAATACCTCAATATTTTCCGTATATTTTACTCTATTTTTGAGATCATGTACAAGGTAAGATTTCTATGCAGAAACATATTTCATCCAAAAATATATAAAACGACTGATTTTCTCCCAAACCTTTTCTTCAAACAAATTGCTCTTAAATAGTTGAACTATTTGGGCACACCTTCACTGATTTCGAGCATCCCATTTCTCCCACAATTGCCCTAGACACTTATATTCCTTTCAAATAAGTTTAGTTAAGGTTAGTAAAGGTTAATTTGCATTGGAATAAGTTTAGGTTAGGTTACTTTTTCCAAATTATCTATGAAAATTTTTGTAGATAAAGTTTTGTAAGGGAAATGATGTGGACCCCACTGCCTCCCATCGACCAGTGCTCTGAAAAAAGAATAATTGAATCAATTTATTTAAAAATCAAATTATATTACATTAATATCTGATTCAATAATAAATACATTTTTAAAAATATACAAAAATTTCAATTCAAACAAATATATCGAATAAATTATAACTTAATAAAGAAATGACGGAAAGAATGGCCGAAATGGTGGGGAAGTGATAGGAGTGACCCCTATTACACATATCTCCCTTACAGAAGCACATGAAGAAAGACTTCTTCTTATTTCCGTAGAAAGTTTGGGCACATCTCTCCTTATTATCACTCGGAGGGCGCTGTAAACACATCCTTTCGGTGGCCATCAGATGCTGTCCTTCATCCTCGCCTTCGATTGATTTTCCGCACCAGCCTTTGTGGGAAGGATGGGAGGGACAGGTAATGCATCGATAAAATGTCATTTAAATTAAAAGATCATTATTTTTAATCGGTATTGACAAGGTCACATCTGAGGTTCACGTCTTATATATCATTATATTTTGATGAGGGATTACCAAGGTGACAATTACCATCTATTTAATACTGATTTATATTCCAATTTTGAATTTATCAAACTTATAGCCATTTTTAGCAAGGTGAAATATCGATATTTGTTTGACAATAACTATTTATTTTAACTTTGCTATAATTAAAATTCACCCTGCTACCTCTAATGTTGATCGGAGTGAGCCTCAATATGAATGACCCTGAATCAATAGATTTCTAAGATAAGACTTCGTGGTACTGACCGCTCGCACAGAACTGTGGCTCTACTCCTGTCTGTTCACCAGATGTCGAATTGAATTCAAACGGATCCTTACCTTCAGAACAGAGAAACAACAGATAATTAGTTACGAAAAGTGATTACCAGAGGAATAATTTTTTGTCTAATTTATTCAAATCCATTGTCAGCTAAAAAACAAACACTAAATCCAAGAGATTTCTTATCTCTCAATGGATTTGAATCACAATTCAATGCAAATAATAATTATTTTGAATCCAATTATTATGTATTTGAGTTCCAAGTTATTGACTGAACACAAAAATGCGAACCAAAAGTTTGTTTTACAATCAAATCAATTGGAAGTAATAACTCTCCAAATCCCTGACATAATTAAAAAGAGCATTTTTCTGGCTATAATCAAATCAATTATCTTCTTGTTTATGACCCCATTCTATCACATATTTGTTATACGAGTCTAAAAGTTGTTCACAAAATTCAAATTTAATATTTGTTTTCTGTGAATAACTTTCGGTTTGTTTACTATCGCCGAGAATTGGCCGTAAATTAAGGCTTTTTACGGTCAGGACATAACTTACAGTCCCCGAGCGGTCCTCTCGATCGGCAAACATAACACCGTTTGGCTCTGGATTTCACTCTATTTATTAAACAGATAAATATTAACGACAATAGACTGTAATTCAATAGATTATTCACTTTTAATAACAACATATTTCACAATAAGTAATAAATTATTTATTCGGATAACTATTGAAGAATACAAAACTGGATGAGTCAGTCCATTTTGGCGATGAATTTTGAAATCCTTGTTAATTTATGTGATAGGTTTGCGATTTCGACTCTGAATTTTAATATTATTATTGAGCAATTCGAGCACAGGTATCAGCACAGGTTATATTTCAATGTTTTTGTGGCACTTCCATAGTCTGATGCAAAAATCGGGGACAAAGAACCGGTTTTGTCGGGTGCTCTTAAAGGCATATCCAGAGCCACTTATTGGACATTCGCACTACATAGTGATCCGGCAGAAAAAGTGGAATGACTCCGAAAATTGGACGGCGCTCAACACTTCTTAAACTTGTTATTCCTCACTGGAGATGGCGATTAAATTCTTGCAACTTTTTGGACCATTGACAGCGTCTGCTGAGCCAATATCTATAACTCCTTGCTCATATTTGATTCCATTCCTATTCTCACTATTGGACTGTCATAGAAAATATGTAATTACTATGTCTTTGGGGCACAGGTTTTGATAGATAGTCAGCGATGGAGAAAAAATTGCTTTTTTCTCAATGTTTAGTATTATTATTAAAGGCTTTTCTGATGGACTCAATTAGTATCTAAGTCTGTGATTGGGACGGACTGATCGCTACCACTGATCGCTAAACACTGGATTCTGAGCTCAATATCTTGAATCTCAACCTTTGAATACAATATTAGTTTAAAACTCTTTTTCAAAGATGAAAAACATATTAATTTTAATAACACTAAACATTGTGAGTATTTTTCTAAACTATTTTCAATATATTTATATATTTTTTGCTTATTTTTCTCTCAAATATCTATTCAAAGAACAAAATCATTGATAAATTCATTCTTGGCTTAAGTCCTGAGCTCTGACTTTCTTGATTTGCAAGTTATTTATAAAAATATTTCTCTCTTAAAGTGTTTTTACGAAAACTTTATTTCTTTAATATATTTTTCAAATGGAGTTTAAGAAAAGTCTTTTTTTTTCGAGAGAAAGCAAAATAAAAACTCAATTTGAATGCAATTACATTAGATTTTGTTATTTTGTTTGAAGCGATAATTTCGTGACTCTTGTGCTGAGCTGTTAAGCGATAAACAGCCAGAGCTCAGACCTAAACACCATTTGAGGAGAGATTAAAAATTTGTTCAAAAATTACTTTAAATATATGTCTATTATATTACAATTATATGTTTGTTGTTAAGTAAAAACATTGAGTCTATTATTGAGACTGAGAGTGGTTTTGAATAATTTAGAGGAATGACCACGAGATGAGTGCGTTCAGGGGGTCCTGTTTAAACTAGAACAATTTCTCTATGATTCAGAACGAGAGGAAAATTTTAATAAATATCATAATATTGACATTTTTTGGTTAAAATCTAAATAATTTCAACCAAAAAAATGACTAATATTTTGCGCTCATTTTTTAAACAAGTTCATGAAAATTCCAAGACTTGGTAACTGAGAAATAGAACGATCCAGATTAGATACAAAAGGAAAGAATACCCTCATTCCTGGTCATACCTTTGACTCTGAGATTAGATCTTTTGAGTTATTTTTATGCTTAGATTTTAATATAATTACATTTTTGAGTAATAGACACCGAATCTGAGCGCGAAAGTGGTCTAAAATTAGGGCTAATCATAGATGTCTTTAAGGCTGTGCTCTCCTCTAATTATGATTACCACTATTTGCATGACTTTCTGCTTTTACTTTCACCTTTGAAAACTGCATTCAATGCAAAATCATATGAATTTTGAATCAATTATTAGATTTATTTCAAAACATAACTTAATTTCTTTAACCGGTTTCTCGATTTATACATATTTTGTGTGCGATTTATATATCATTTTCTATGACTACTAATCTATTGAACAGAAAAATACAAATTTTTCATTCGAGCATAACTTGAATTTACATATTTCCCAACGGCTATGTGCGAAAGGGATGGCCCCTTCCCAGTGATTAACTCTGTGTTGTCTGAATTTAAATCGAATCAATTTGAAATTTGATTTGTTCATGTTAAGTTTAAACATTGTGATTACTTTTTAATGAAATAACCTAGTTCAATTCCAATAGACACTTATCTACCCACTTATTTCACAAACAATTTAATCTAGCTCATAAATAACTCAATTTATTTGACTGTCATTTAAATTACCCTGCTTGAATTGCTTAATAATATGAATAAAATCAAGTTAAACCTTCAATCAGAGTTATCAAGCTCATTTTTTTTCTATCAACCATCAACTTTAACTGTAAATAAATATCATAATAAAAGTGAAATTAAACGAATGAATTGATATTAACATCAATTAACCTGCAATTTATGAATAGATAGACTCAATAGAAATGAGAAAAACGACTGAATTCTATATAATCGAGTCATAAATTTTTGATCAAACCTTCAATTAAATCAAATTTATTTATGAAATAATATAAACAAATTATATATCTCTCGAATCCTCATCATGATTATAGACATGAGCAAGGTCTTTTATTAAACTTGAAAAAGCATATTTTTCTCAAAATAATGGTACAAGTTCCTATTTTTCTCAATAGACTAAAATTTTTATGGAAAATTGGTGAGCAATCAAAACAATTAGCATGATAAATTAAAACTGAATATTGGAAACTAATAAAATGAAGATAATATAAATTGATCTTGACAATTCTTCATTATGTAATTTAATAATGCTCAGTTATTCGTAACGACCTTGTCACCCCAAAATACTTGATCTAGCATGGTGATCATCAGCAGATCCCCAGAAATGAACTGCAGAAACGATTAAACAACTAATGAATGCGGAGACAAAAAACAAAACCCGAATTCCGTTCATTAAAAGGTTAAAAATGATTATAGAAATCATCTGAAAAACAACAAAAAAGATGAAAAATTCATTATTTTGTTGAAGCGATCAGTGATTAAACTATTAGTGATTTGTATCGCAAAACCAAAATTATGAGAGATTTTAGTCTTAAATCTCTTTTCTTAGGAATGAAAAACAGTTTTTTGTTGTTTTTCTGTTCCCAAACGCATTCAGTCGGCGCTTAATCTTTTTCCTCATTGGTAATGGGTATCGGCGATTGTGATCTAGCAATAGATAATTATCTCGATCACAGAGAAAGAGAGAGACAATAAATTTATTCCTAGTTTATAATTGGCATTAAAGCTAATTCTTTTGTTAAGATTGTTTTGCCGTCGAGTCTAACACAACGCGATTTGAAAACTAATGACAGAAAAGACTTTAATAACAATAATAAGTATGACTTAAGACATTTGCCAATTAATCCGAACCGAAGCCGTGGCGAAGGTCTGGTCACAAGTGAATTCGTCTCCAAAAAAGTGAAAGGTATGTGTGATTTGAATCACTAATTCACGAGAAAAAAAAACAGAATCTCATTATTAAATTACGGTTTTAACAGAAGCACAGAATAATGAGAGATTGTGTCCACTAATTAGTACTGATTTCAATGCAAATTAGGAGTTATACCGAAGAAAGTCATCCATTCATACATTGCTATCATATTTTCAGTGCTATAATACTCTCATATTTTTAGTGAAAATCTATTTTTTTCAAACAAAATATGAAAATCCGAGGAATACTTCCGCATATAATTTCTATAATTCCAGTAATACATCACTATTTGCGGGGGTAATAACCAAGTACCTCTTATACAATGCCTCTTTCCACTACACAAGAATTGATACTCAATCTAAAAGTTAACTAGATAATTCCATAAATAGAAAACACTCTATAATTTACTCCCAATTGAAAACATAAAATCGAGTTTTTTTGCGGCACAAAAAACGGCAAGGTCCTTTGATTTAAAAGAAAGACAGATTAGCACCACCCTGGTTAATTAGACATTAGCCTTGATTATTGTGATGAATGGCAGTTATGTATTGTAATGAATCGCATGTCAAACACTAACTAATTTGCATTTTTATTTGGCTTAATGTTATTCATCTCTCCTTGGTGATCCGACATTTGTTCACAAAACGACGCACCGTTGCAATCAGTGGTGCTCTCATGTGAACCCGAAGAGACAGTAATCAGCCTCAACTTTACTGAGCCGTTTCGTGGGGTTGCGTTGGCTGGCGATACCAACAGCCGGTGCCGTATCCGCGGCGATGGACAGCTCTTCTATAAACTCCGCGTTCCTCACAACTCATGCGATACACAGCATGAGGTAAGTGCTGCCAAAAGCCGTCCCCTGAATGCCTTTCCTATCAGTGTCTCAATTATTCTTAATTATTGTCAGAGATTAATATCAACTGATTTTGGGATAAATTTCCTGAAAATTACTTAAAATATTTTCTGCAGAAATTAATTTTTATATTTCTAGGCTTTAATTTGACTCCAGGCACTTCTCAGTGTAGGGGAACACATCAATTAAGCGAAATTCTTAAAATTCATTTGACATTTCACCTTTTTATTCGACATTAATCACCTGTTTATCCCTATTTAGTTTGAAAAATGCGTTCATAAAAAGTTAATTTTAATATTCATGGTAAAATCAAAAATAAAGTATTTCATTCTAAGCTAATTATGTCCATAACGGAAATGTTTAATTGAATTATTCAGAAAATGAATAAAATTAAGAAACTGGAAGAAGAAAAAAATAAACAAGAACAAGCAGAGAAAAAAACCTGATTAAATATTCGGCAAATGCAAGTGCTGTCCAATTATTTGCTGGATTAAAAACAAGACAATGACCGATAAAAAAGCAAATCTTATGTTAATTACATTTTTTGGTTGAATTCTTATCAGAGAAAAAAACTTTTACACACTTTTCCTATTAAGTCGTTTTGTGTTTTGCTTTTTGTCTTTAATGCAAATATTTTTTTGTTTCATTTCATTCCACTTAAGTCTTATCTAAACTGTTGACCAAAAAATCTGTTGATATAAAACTGTCTGTTGGCGGCCCCCACCCCACCAACCTATAACTGTAGGGCACTAACCGTTTCACTATCAGTATCTTAAAGATAATTAACTGGTCATACCTTTAGCTCATTCCTTAAAGTAAATGGTGTTCTCCAGTGATCGTGAAGGGGGTGCTTATACCGAATATCCATTATACAGAAGAGCCACCGATTTTTTGCCCCTTTTACAATTGTCTGAATATATTCTGTTATGCCTTCGCTAAAAAAATTATTTAATATTACATCTATTGACAGATACTAGGTCTAACAATTTTTTAAGAATTAAATGATCCTGCCCTGAGTGGAAGACCTTGTGCATCACTAAGTAAATGGTGTTCGGGACTCACTCTTTCTCCTATTCTGTTCACTCATTTGTAATAATTATGTTGTTGTGAGTAAAACAAATGGTTTTCTTTCCACAAAACAGATATCAAAGGGAAGTTTTGTTAACAAATTATTTATAAGATTTCATCCCTCGCTGGAAATGGGCGGCGACCACTCCAAGACAATCGTCTGCAAGTTCGGCATCGGTAGCTATAATGTCAGATAATCTGATGCACTGATAATTTTAACTCCAAATCGTAGATATTTTTCCTCTTTTTCTGCTTGATAATTTGATTTTTCAATATGTAATTCAATAGAATAGCAAAAATATGGTTAATATACTTATATTATATATTATATAACTTATATAATGTATTTAATGGTTTATTTTTAATGGTTTTATAGACTCAATGGAAATGTTTTTTAACCGAATCCAGAGTTTCCGCAAAGTTTTCAAATTTTTTATAGTTTTTCGGCGAAAAAAATTCAAATCATTTATAGTTTTGAATTGATTTTTAAGTACTTTTTTACTACTGTTTTGAAATTCAATACAAATATATAAAAATTTTTCGGCAGAAAAAAAGTTTACTTCCTTTTAGTTTTTTTTCTGCTCTTAACCAAGAATAAGTATCTGTCTCTGATTGGTAATTGGCTGGTGATTGGCCCACTTGGCTGTCCCTCAATACCTTTCAAGAGAACCATTTTTTTCACCGGTTAAGTGAAAAAAATTGATTTTTGCCTCAATTTCTTCACTTTTCCTATAAACTGATTATTATTTGTTTGAATCACTTTTTTAGGTAAAAAACAAATTGTTTGCAGAAATTGTGTGTAATTTAACGAAAAATATTTTCCAAACATTAAGTCTTAGAGTTTAAGTAGTTTTCTGTAAAACTGTTTTCCAAATAATTTCAGTTTCTTTAAGAAAAAGTTGTGATTTTTCTTTCAACAAATACCTGGATGTTTGAGAAAAATAATTATTGGAATATTCCTAATGTAATAATTAATAAAGTTAAATCAATTTTCCAATTACCTTGCTGTAATTTCCTAAGTTCATATAATAAACGCTTTTTTCTATTAAATCACTTTTTTCAATTGGCTGAACAATTGATGTTGTAACAAGGTGAGTCACAAATCAATAATCATTTTCTATCAATTTGTTGCGGAAATTTCGTTTAAAAACTTTAATTTCACCATGGTAATTCTCAATTAGTGATTGATCTGCTTTTTAAATTCAAATGAAAATTTAAACAAGACCAATTTATTAGAAACTAATTCAATTCTATGGCCCCAATGAGTTTTTAACCGCAATTTAATTCGGAACTTAGCATGCTAATTATGAAATATTGGACAATTTTATTCGTACATGGTAATTAAAAATCAAAATTAGTGATTGATACACGCAAATCAATCATGGACAGATAGACTGCTCTGATCAAATTGATTTCATTCCAGAACTATCAAGACAAATTATCTAAAATACGATCGGTCAGAGAAATCGAACTTCCTCATTCAAATAATCAGGCATTAAATTGAACTGTCCTTTGTTTGCCACAAGCAATTAGAAGAATAAATAAGAAGAACTTTTCCTAGAACAAATAGATAATTGAATAAACTGATGGTAATCATAGCCATAATCAGTTTATTGTCTCAACAAATCACTAATCGGCTAATAATTCACGAAAAATGTTTGATTCAGTTATTTGTAAATATATTTTAATTCAATTGAAATGAATTTTCTATTGTCTCCGAAGAACAGAGAAGTAAATCAAATCAAAGACTTAATATTGGATTAAAGGCTGAGCGCAACTCAAGGAAGCAGTTCCTCAATACTGGTGTTAAACAACTGTTAAACTCTTATATAACAATTGATTCGCCGAAAAGGTTGAAAAAAGTTTTTGCTTCCACTCTCTTATTCTTCTGCCTTCTGACAGAACAATAGTATTGTCTGTTCCTCTGCACAGAATACGATTTTTGGACCGATTTTCACAAATTTTTTCCCTTCGTTTACTTCTTTTTGGTTGAATTTATTTCAACCGCTATTTTGTTCATTAAATGCGATTTCATTATGTTTTCCGTTAGGTTAGAGTCCGGTGCGGATGAAAAAATGCCTGCCTTTTGGACAGTCTTTAGATAGTGATCGCAATTCCCCCGTTTCAGGTAGTGCTCACTTCCTTGACAATTGATACCTGTGTCGCACAGTCTCTCATCTTATTGTTATTTTGGCTTTAATTTGATTTTCGAGACATTGTTTTCTATTCAAGTGATTCTTCGATAAGAGTTTTGTTTTTAAGTCGTTTTCAGAAGAATTTCCAAAAATTTCATTTAAAGCCTTAGTTTTTAGTCTTTTCCTCTCTTTTCAAAAACCATTGAAAAGAATTTTTGCTTATTTTTCGCGAATCACAACCTTTTTGGCCGCAAATTGTGTTTCATTAATGCATTTTTAGAGACAATTGTTTGCCTTTAAAAACAAAATTTACGATAATTTTAGATAAATATTTTGTTTTATAGAAAATAAATAAAAATATTTTCGAAAACAATTTTGAGGAAAAAACTTATATTTCAATCAAAATTCTTGAAAAATAACTCAATTTATAAGAGTTTTTGAATCAAATTATAATTGAAAACAAAACGAAACCAAAAAATATTCAATAAAAATAAATTTTGTTATAATTAGAGAAAAGGGTCCTTATTTTCAATGAATTCTATTATCTCTTTGATTGGAATTAGAAATAAAAACAAGAAAACTATACAAACGTTTATGAAATCGATTGAGAGAAAGGTATTCCGACGTCGGGGTCAACTCACAGACTATTAGACACCGTTTGAAAGGATTGATCTGAATATGAATTTCAAAAAACCAATTGAATAATACCTCGATTTTCAATATGATTAATGTCTGTCCCATAAGAGAATGAATTGAATTTCATTCTTTGGTATTTGAGTATTGCAAGTATATAAAAGTGTGGAAACAAATGGTAAAAATCTTTACAGTTTTATCTTGTTTATTTTTGATATACTCTTCATTCATATTTAAGGTTTCTTCCTGATATTTTAATAGGCTTTAAACCGCTTTAAATTTAACAAGCATAAGTGTGTGAAATAATTTTTTCCCAATTATTATTTAACAATAAATAGGGGTAATCAAAGTGATTGATATCTAGGTAAAAGGGGTAAACTACTAACGAAATATCTATTGAAACACTGGAATTTTGATCGAAACTCATTTAATGATCCAATGTTTTGATAGATAAGTTTTCTGCTGGTTTTGTAAGTAAACTTGGAACACAATTGCCAGCAGAGGAAGAGGTGATTGAACTGATTCAGTCTGTGTGTCAACCGATGAGGAATATCGATATTTTTCGTGATGTTTCACCAATTAAGCCGCAAAAGAGCCTAAAATTTTTCGACCCTTTTATTTGACTCTTTTCCGGAACAGACGGAAGAAAACCTCTTTTTTTCACAAACATTTTGAATCCCTTTTCAACAAAAAACCTCTTTTTCTTATTAGACGTCTTATGACTAATCGATGAGTTAATCGAATCAAATGTTCACAACTTTTAACAATAATCTCATCATTTTTATGCCATTCATCCAATTCATTGATTTTTTTTGTTTAGAAATATCAAAGATTTCAAAATCTTTTTCGGAATTTCAGCCAATTTTGGCAAAACTGGAGACAAACAAAATATTTATTCAAAAACTTATTTTGCAGTTTAAGTCCCATTCGGGTCGTTATGGGAATAAAATTCCAAGAATTTCGCTAATCTTTGACATAATGTGACACTTATTCAGCTAAAGACTGATTTCATATATTAATATCCGGACCCTATTTGATGGATACCTTAAATAATGTGCAAATTCTTCACTAATGATCATTTAAGTGAGCAAGATAATTAATGAAGAGAACTATCTTTTGTTTAGGATCTCCGTTAAGACTCCGGAAAAAAATCTATTCAATAAATCACAAAATATTTCATTAATTAAATCGGAAGTGAATTAAAATTTTAACACATTTGTGATCTGAGAGAAAAAAAAATAATTAAATATTATTATAAATGAGAATATTTTTATCGGAAAATCATAACTGTTTTCAAAGTTGAATAATAATTAGATTTGAAGAGAATTTCCACACATTTGTCAAAATTCAATCAACAGTTTTTCAAAGGTTGGATCGGAAAAACGTTAGTTATAAAAGTTCACCAGGTTCAAAAGCCGAAGACAGACGTCGATATTGAAAGCAATTAAGAGAATAACAAACTCAACAAAATGTTTTTAATTGCTTTCCCAACGAATCATTTATTTCAAGCAAAGAAAAAATCAATTCAAACGAAAGTTTTCCATCAGTTTTCAATTTCAGTTAAACTTCTAAAAAACGCTTCTCTTTTCCAATACAAAGAAAATTTTAATTATTTTTTGTAGGAATAGTCATATAATTAACGGTTTTCTTGAACTTATCATTCATGCGATGATCTCTCTCTCTCTCTCTCTCTCTCTCCCTCTCTCTCTCTCTCTCTCTCTCTCGCTCTCTCTCTCCCCTCCCCCTCTCTCCCCATACCTCCCATTTCTTATCCTTTAATCGAAATACAATAACTGTAATAACAGTTAACAAACTTTTAACGCTTTTTGACATTATATTTATCTTTCATTCGAAGCCATTATTTTTGATTTTTAACTTTTCTTTTGCTAACCATACAAATGACGGCACTGTTTATGTAATTACACCTAAATAGGGAACAGGTGTATAGCAGTGAACAAGTGTATGGCCACCGGTTCTGAAGACGAAACGATAAACCAAACATTAGCTCTACAGCACAGGTAGTGATGAAAAGTATGGGCTCAGGTCCTGAACCTTAAATAAACTAATTACTGGATTTGTTGGTCGCGCCAAAATTGTCTACCGTTTCGCAGGTCTGAGCACTAGTTTAGGGCCAACACTAGTACCCGAACCTGAGTTTAGTGAAGAGAAGAGCAATTTCTTGGTAGCATTTTATAGCCCAGACTACGACCACCCGCACTAAACACTGAAGAATTCAGTTTTTTGTTCCGCTCTTCTGCTCACTCTTTCACTATCGGTATGGAAAGCACTTTCCATCTCTTAGGCCTGTGCCTAAAAAAAACAGGCACTTCTCTTACAGGCTGTGCGTAGCACAGGTAGCTGTGAAGAGAGCTAAAAAACGAGCAAAAGGAAGAACTAAAACGGATATGTGATTCAAATTATTTTTATTTCTTTTCATGTTTTCCAAACATTACATATGAAAATAGCACAGAATAGCACAGGCATAACAGCATAACATTGTCTGCAAGAGCACAGAAAATACCGGTATTTTTATTGTGTATTTCGCTCAGCCTTTTGAATGAGAGGATAGACTAAAAACTCAATTTACAGCACTTTTATGAATATATTGTCAATTATTTCGATGCAAAAACCGTTTTATGTTTTCCATTGAAATTATGATTTCATTTTGATTCTTGTTATTTGAGTTTTCAATGTTTTATTTGTTGCCCACAACACGTTTGCCAAAAGTACAGTTCTCGCCTGTCCTTGATATCCATTTATTCCGTGCAATTCATGTGTCAATTCCTCGCAATATATTTGACTTTTTTTTCACCCGAAAGGGTTTTTTGTAATTTAAATGTTTTGTGAAATAAAAAACAAAAGTAAAGCAAATATTTGCAGCACTGATGTCATCAATAATTTATTCCTAGAAATGAATCACAAGATTTCACATTAAAGGAGTCAAAACTTATTTATGAAACACCAGTAAATCAGTGAGGGATGACCAGGGGCATTCTCATCCGATTACACGTTAACTGTTGTAGAAGACAAGAAAGTTCAATGGGGATATTTATTTGGAACATTTGTCAAATTATACACCATTTAAATTATCTATATCTTGATCAATCTGGAGAATCTATCCGGAAAAGTATACGAAAAAGTGCCTTGCACAGCTTTGAATGCGAAACAATCCATTCGTAAAATGACATAATATTCCCATTCATTGCGATCGAAAGCCAAGATTTAAATCAAAAGTATTTTATGGCATTATTTCTGATCGACGGATATCAAGAGTCAATTTGATTGTTCGAAAGGGAGGCGAGAACTTCAATCACTTCCATTCTGTGCCGATTTGTTAATACAAGTCCTCAAAAACGATAGCAAAAACTGTTCTCTAATATCAAAATACTATTAAACCATTTGTTTTGATATAATAATAATCAGTTCTGACATCACATCTCCAGAAGTAAACTATTGTTGAAAGAAAACGAGTAATAAATAAAAAACAGAATTAACCCGTAGTTTAAGATAACTTATCTACGAATATATGTAATACACGCTTAAGATCTCACCAATTGATAGCTGAAAGTGAAAACTGGGTCTCAGAGCAGACTATTTTCGTTTCTCCAAAACACACACCGAATGGGAAAAAATTATTTTCATTTCCCGTTCACTAAAAGAGAAATCAAAACAAAAACATTTTCCTCTCATTTCTTCACTCAACTCAAGTGGAAGACAACACGAACTCTAACTGAAATGAAGACAATTAGCTTGGTAATTAAACTATCGCATATCAACATCGCTTAGATATCCCCCTTAATAACAGTTTATTGTATTTAGTTTATTTGAATCATGCAACTTTCGAATTTATTAAAGCAAATTGTCTTATTTATAAACATTGGTCCAAATGTTTTTGTTTTTGGCATGGTCATTCATTAAAATCAAGTTATGTGATCAATATTTAGGAATTTATTGAGTTCTTAGTTTGAATTTGAGTTTTGATTATAAAAGCTATGAAAAATTGGCATTTTAAGCAAGGTGCAACTGGAATCTGGTGCTGATTGAGGGTCAGTTCACCACTTCATTGAATATTAGATAGAAATGCGAATAAAAAAGGATCGAAACGAAAGTTTTGTGAAGAAAACTGATTGTGAAGCGAAACATAGACTGACAGACAGCCAGAGCTCCTCCTCCTCTACAATAGCGAGCGGAGAGGCATAAGTATTATACAACTCTTAGTGTTTGAGCACAAACTAGTGTTAGTTCTTATGCTGTGCTGAGTGGAGAGAGATTGAGAGAAAGACCGAGAGATCTGTTATACGCTGAAAGTTAGTCAACCGATCGGTTTTGACGTTGTGTTCACTGTTTGTGTGTATGCTCTGCACAGAACAGCATTCAGGCATTGCTACCTGTGCTGTGCGATAGTCAAAGAGAGAGTGCAATCGCCAAAATCGAAGGTATAGCTATTCGGGGTAATTCCTAACAGGCCTAATAGTGTTCCTGTTCAGTTCAAACGCCAAACTTGTGTAACGAATAACTTATTCCTTGTCTTTAATTTCTTTTTCTCGACTATAGCTCTGACTCCGACTCAAAGCTATGAAAATTTTTCTCAAACTAATCTTTTTTTCTCTTCTCCTGTCGTTTGAATTGAACTGAAGAGAGAAAAACTTTACTTACATTTCGTTTAATAGTAACTCAAATGAAGATAAAAAAGTTTTGTCTCTCTTTTCGCTACTCTTTTATGTTTTGAGAGACGACTTCAGCCGTATTTGAGATAATGTTTTTGCGCTCATCTGTTTCTCTGTTATGTATTGTGTGAGCGCTCGACACAACTCTTCCCAAACTTTAAGAAACTTTTTTTTCTTCCACTCATTTATTGTTATTATTATTCTTTCGAAACGATTTTCGGCAAAAAGTTTTCTTTTGGGCGCAGAAAAAAACGGAAGTAATCTAATTATTATTTACTTTTCATAGGCTCCGGGACGGGACAGTCCTATCAAATCGAATAAACAGTTGCAATTGTATGAATGAATGTACTGGATAATTCATCAAAAGACTTGCTTGAAGTGCGGAAAAAAGTTCTTCTAATTAATGTGTTTTGATGTTTAAGACAAGAATTCATCGGAAATGTGAACAAAATATTTAGTTATTAAATATGTTTAATGCAATCAAATTGATGGCTGTTTTTGTTTATTTGGATAACACAACAAATAATCCATTTATTAACGACTGAACTTCAATAATAAGGTAAGGGTTCCGCTTATTCTGTGCTTATGTTTTACTTCTTTTGATGTTCAACTCATTTATTAAATTTTTTTTCAATTATGTTATGATTTTTTTTCTCTTCATTTTTCTATTAAATGAGAATTTTTGTGGTTTTTATATAATTTATTGTTTCACAAAATTGATGAGCAAAAGGGCACAGAATAGGGAAGCGTTTACACGACTGACATATGGTCTGAAATCAAATTAACACTAATATGAAGCCATTCCCTCCCCATTCGCCTGTTTTCTTACTGTGTCTCATATCTTATTAAATTATCCTTGTTATTGTTCCTGTCCTTTGCCTTCACATAACTAATAGTTTTTTTTCACAATTATTCGCAAAAATCTTTTTCATTCACTTTTTTTTTAATTTCATTTCATTAACTTCTTTATGAAAAGTCATTGAAAACCTGTAATTAATTATTCGTTTTTCTAAACACTTGTATTGAATTCAATACATTATTTGCATTAATGAAAGTCTCAGTCGTTTTTTAATTAAGAAAATAACTGAATAATTAGTAATTGCATTGAAATACTAATTTAAATAAATGCATCTTGCCAAGGTCCAAAAATAATAGGGACACAAATATTACGTATTATAATCCAGATTAGTTTTATGTCTAACAGACGGCTCATTAATATTAATTTTGAATAATTACTGGTATTTCACACAAAGTAATCAAAAAATGGTTTTCAGCGACGAAAAGGTTTTCTCCCAAAAGAGGAGAAAGAAAGTTATGAGAAATAAATTCAAATCCATTCTTAAGATTTCTTTTTTCAATTTAAATGCAAAACGAAAGCAAATTCTCGTAAATAAATCTCTTGAATAGGGAATAATAACTTCAGATAAATAGCTTTCGATTAAATAAATCGTTTAAAAGTCTGTGTATTAGAAATCGATTCCGATATTTAGATAAACGTATGAAAATCGAGACAACATTACGAAGGCTTTCGCCAAACGAAAAGCCAAACGAAAAGCTAATCAAATGATTGCTTCGATTCCTCAATAGTCTGGAAGACATTGAAGACAACAATCATTTGAACAGTTGTTTGATTGCAGATATGTTTTGTATTGAATGAGTTGAACAATAGGTGATCAGTGATCGGCTCAATGCTATCACAACTCCAAAAGCAATTACCGAATGACTGATCATTAGTTCAGTGATTAGTTTTTTCTTCTTCTTCTGTGAGCTTCTCTTCGGCTCTTAAACTCTATCTGAAAGTACAGCTATTAAACAGCACTGGTGGCCAATGGCAGCGCCGGGTCCTCTATTACAGCTCATATCTTACCGTAAATAATTTTGGCGAATTACCCACGTTATCTAAAATAGAAAATTGCGTGAAAAACACCGCTAAAGTCCAATGAATTGACGAAAGTCTAATCTTAGCAAAAACCTGATGACAAGAATAGGCGAAAGAATTTTTATACCCAAACAATGTCTTTATGAAGAGCTGAGTCACAAATAGCTGCGAATAGATATGTTCTTCTGCTGACAGACACTCGCCATTCACCCCATTTATGGCATAAATTCCTCAAAAAGTCAGTTAACCCTCTTCTCCCCTAATGTCTGTCCATCAGCAATAAATTTACAGAGAATACAAATTATACTAAATATGTATTCATAACCACTGAATAGGCAATGAGAGGGGATATTGACGTAAACACCGAATATTAGTAATACTTTCCTCAAAAGTATTTTAAAGTCTTAAGTCTATTACTATTGAGCGAAGAAAATAGTGATGTCTTTTGGCTCTAAATCTCAATCCCAATGACTTCGCAATAGTTTTCAGTTTGAATTTGATTTGAGTTTTGGAGTAAAAGTCACAAAAATTCATTGATCTCTTGCACCACAGCCTGAAAGGCAATAAAAAAGAAGTTGTCCAGGTTGTATCTCTTTGGTTTACTATTTTTTGCCATCAAAATTGTTGCCCAATTCGAGTGTTTTGATGCAATTCAAGGCCAAAAAAGACTACAATTTTCTGCTCGAACTAATTGTTTGCCCAATTTATGGATATATTCAAATAGTGTATACTCTTATTCAATTCAATTCAATATTTCATCTTATCGTTTGAATACCTCGTTGTTTAATAATTGCTAAACAAGTTACTTTCGCCGTTTTCTGGTATGAGCAAGCTCCATTCGTTTAGAATTTTGCACGCAATCTAAACTTTTATAAATAAACCGAAACTTACCCAGATTAAACACTCATTAAGTGCTTAATAACATTCCAAGTTGAATTATACTAATTAATAAATAATTAAACTAGATAAATATTTGATTTGAATATGATCTTGGCAATAAAATAGTTACTAACAATCGTAAAAAGCAATATAATTCTAACTAAACATGATCAAACGCAAAGATAGCTAAATATAATAACATTTATCGTTCAATAACCCATTGATCTGGCTGACAATCTCGACAATCTTGGCCATCGAGAGCACAGACTTCTGTTCTGCTTAATGGCAACGATTTCTGAATGAAAGGCAATAAAATTCAATCCAATAATAAAAACGAAAAAAAGAAAAAATTAATTAAAATTCAATTTTTCCGAAAAATTTCAGATAAGAGTTAAGTCTTATATTCCTTAAAATTTCTTCATTCAATTGAATGCACTCTAAAAACACTTTCATTTATTTGATTTCACTGTTTATTTAGTTTTCTTTATGTCTTTAATATTATTATTCTATTAAATAAATTTTAAGCTGAAAATGGGTCATAAAAGTTGTTTAATAATTCAAACACTCAACTAAATAAACAAATAGAAAGGAGAGAGAGAGAGAGAGAGAGAGAGAGAGAGAATTGTGTAAAAAGTTTTCTCACTCTTCAAGTGTTTACTCAATGAGTTTCTGCCAAAAGATGTTTTAATATTTTCGCTAAAAATTGCTTTTTATTCACTTATTTAGTATTTGATTACATAATTGATTTGAAAGATTTAAATATGAGTTATGTATTCTTCTGATTTTGGAGCCGACCCTAACCCACAACCCCTACAATTAGGTGTAGTTTTCTTCGTATTTGATTTCGTTATCACAAATCTTAAGAAATATTTTTCTATTTACCGCTTATTAAGGAAAACAATTATATCAAAAATGTTTATGGGTTTAAGTGATCTTTTTGTTCCTCTCCTAAGAGAGACAGTCCGCCCAATAAAGCAGGTGTACTGCCTGTGCACTTGTGGGCTACCGGTGCTCTTCACTAAACAACAATAGAATCGCATTTCATGATATCAATCGTGAGATTTCTATTTGAAAAACTTCAAGAAATTGTTGAAAATCGCGGATAATTTCAACACCTGGCTCACTTTTTAGATCAAAATTCACCTTATTTGAGCTTGGCATTCAAATCGCAATTATTGAAAAGCGAAATATTGGTCAGGGCGTCAACAGACAAATAATACAAACTAGGATGATCCTTCAAATATGCCCCACACTAGTAAACTCACCCTAATTATCTGAATCAGCAGTTTTTCTATGAGATAACAAAATTATATATTATATGGAAATTTCAATAGATTTCTATAGAAATTCCTATTTCCATGTTTTCTGTCAAATTTGGAGACGAATTGAAACAAAAGTTTGAAGTTTTGAAATATTTTCGATTAATTTCCGAATAATATTTTGAATTAATTTTTTTTCTCTTTCTTTCAAAACCGGAGATAAATATCAGATATTAATTCAAATTATGTTTGATTCAAAAAACAAAACCATTGCGTAGAGTCTGGCAAACAAGTGTTCAAATCAAACAAACTTGGCCATTAAATCATATGCGCTTGATCAATCGCTCAAAATTAAGACCTCTGGCTATGGGGCTCACCATTTGAAAGGTGCGGATTGAAAGATAGATATGTTTGTTAAGAGTGAAACCCCTAGTGTCAGGTGCAGTGTTAGCCATATGATTAAGATTGCACAACACAAATAGCATGAGAGCCCAACAGCTCATGAGAACAGCATAAACACAAAAAAATGCTAATTAATTCAGTTTTTTCATAATAACTCTGAAGAATAGTTAAGATAAATGACTGTAAACTGTTGGCTATGAGAGCTGTTGTGCTGTTTATGTTTGTGGCGCTCAACGGCTCTTAAACACCCATATGTGGGTTATTTCCTTTATGACACACATATGATAATTCCATTTCCATTGGTCTCTCCTCTCATTCTTTTTTCTCACTGTTAGACCTTTTCATGAAATATAATATTTGTGTCATCTTTTTGGCTGAGAATTTCATTTAAAGAAAGAGTGATATTAACTGAAATGAAAAACCTATTGAATACTCGTTTCGTTGCATACAATAGACTGACTGAGAAATAGTGGTTGACTTCAGACACAAGCACTGCATACCTGTGCTGAGAAAATATATACATTTTAAGCTTATTCTGAGCCCATACTCACAATACAAATAATAAACAATAAAACTTTTAGTTTTAAGGCTCAGCTATTTTTTATGCTGAGCTCCGAATAGAGAAAAGCCGTATAAAAATTGTTTCGTTCGGTAATAATAGTGAGAATTTTGTATCCGATTCTCTCAGAGCTCAGGTAGATCTCAAAAATAGCAAACTGGCTGTTCATCTCTGGCACTGGCCTGTCATTCATTCACTGCCTGCACAGCACTTTCGCTCAGCTCTGCATAAAAAGTGTTGAGAAGAAGTTAAAAAATAGTATTCTCTCTGTATTTCTGTCTTAAGTTTTTTTTTATTATACTCTATAAAAGATTTAAGACTTCTGGAGGGATAGAAAAAAGTGTTTCTGTATCGCAATCCGTGCCTTTTTAGGGGTATAATGACATTGATTACCAAATACGGGATACGTCGACCTCAATGTCTAAATTAGAAAGTTGTATACTCTTTCACAAATATCTTCATTCAATTCTATTTAAATCTCACATTAATTTCTTTTACAATTATCTCTTCATTCGGTGACGATTTCGGTTAACAATTAGATATCGTTTTTATACAAATTATAAACAATTTTTTCTCTCACTTATATATTATATAATATATGAATCACTTCATAAACACTATGAGCTTAAAATAAGCAAGATTATTTTTAGTTTTTCTTTCAATTTAGTCATATTTTAATTGTTTTTTTATGTGAAAAATTCTTTCCATGTTCATTTATTTATTTTTAGTAATTTCGGTAGTTATTTATTTTTAACCTGGTGCAAATTCTTATTGAAACAGAACCCGAATTTGCAAGACAACATTGCTCACATGATCAGTTATAATGTATGGAGGTATCAAGCTACTTCTCATCTCTTTCATTCTCCTTCCAAAACTTGTAAGTTCATATTTAATCAACAAGACTAAGACTATTGAAAAATGGTCTTGGTCAATTATGTTTATCAACACATTCCTGGAGTAAAAAGTGATCATGGTCAATTGTTTCAGTGCTCATCTCAAAACACAAAGACAAATGTGGCGCTCAGTGACGAAGAGGCCGAAGAGATTGAGAGAAGAATCACTCAGAATGTGGTGAAACTCGCGGCCACGGATCAGCTCAACTCCGAGATCATTACCAACAGGACGAGGGCTTACTTGTCCTGTGAATCCGGCGAAATGATTGTCAAGATCAATTTCACCGAACCATTCAGAGGAATTGGATACTCGGATTACGACCGGACGAGTCCGTGCAAGTTCTACGGCGACGGCGGCCGCTACTATGAGATGCGACTCCCCCTCAAGGGCTGCGGCACCAAACAGGAAGCACCAAGACTCTTTATCAACAATATTATCCTCAGATTTCATCGGACGCTCGAATTAGAAGAGGATGAGATCAAAACCATAGTCTGCAGATATCCGCCACCACTGGCACCACCCCCTCCCAGTATATCAGCACCCATGTAAGTTTTTTCAATTTGACTTTTTTCAATAAAAATTCCAATTTCTTATCTTTCTGTTTATCGGAACAATTATTAGCAAAATATTTAATTAGATTTAAGTCAGGAATTTTCCTCATATGTTATTCTGTGCTCAGAGTCTGTTCCAAATCGCTGTCTATTAACACAATTACTAAATAAATATCCCTTTTATTTATTTTTCCTCTTTTTGTCTCAACTTATCATGAATTTGAACTTTCGCTGAATTAACATAACGTTTGAGCCAAATATTAATTAATAAAAAGATTATATTTCATGAGAATATTTATTAATAAGCAAGGTATTATTCACTGTTCGGTGGGAAATTGACCACAATTGATCTGGGTTATAAATAAAATAATCATAGTTTCAATTCATTAATATTGAATTAAATAAAATAATTAGCCTGTAAAATCATTATTATAATTTGATAACCCTGATAAATTAGAAAATTACAGTAATAATTTTAAATGAATATGGTCAATAATCACTTAATAGAGCTAGAAGATCCTTTGCTTACCCTTCAATTTGTCAAATTAAGGAACAGAATAATGCTGTCAGTTATAAAAGGAGAGGATATTACGAAATTATCAATTAAAACACCCGACAAATAATGATATCATTGAATTATTCAACGGAAATTAGCAAGCTTAATTTAAATTCAAGTCATTAAAGTGTTTCGTCTGAAAAGTCTTCTAAATTTAATTCATAGAAAAACTGAAAACAAATTTAATTAAAAATTTCTGAAAAACTTTCTATATTTTTGCCGACAATTCATAAATAATTAATCACTTGTTTTTACGCAACAGTCTGGAGGCGCCGCCACCACTACCCGTTCCAATACCGGCCAAACTATCTGAAGTGGAACTACTGCTCATTATAAGTGCGCTCCTCTTTCTCACACTTTTGCTTCTGGGTATAGGAATGGCTTATTATTGTCTGAAGAGACGTAATATCAAAGTTGTCCGCAAACGGAAGATCCTTTCTGGTCCTCCCTCTGAGATCACCAAGATCAGCTCCATTGAACCGATTCGTATACCGCGAGTGGCGGTCAGCACAAGCAGTTCAGATTATCCTTCCTCTTCGGAGGAGAGGTCAGTGGTGAGCGAGACATCGACCATAAGACGGGATCATTACAACTATGAGAACCAGGCGTTCATTCCTGAGCCCTACCCAATGGACATTGAAAGGGAGGAATCACTCGCTTCGATTCCGATCCCAATGATGGCCAAACCAAACATAACACAATTGGATTTCCTGACCACAATCCGTGAGACACAACACCTGACGGACACCGATGTCTTCGATACGAAACACACGAAAACAACGACAAAGTTATACAAAAAACTTCCGCCTGTTTTGCGCCGAAAGGCGGCCTCTATTCCCGACGACGACGACTGGTCTCACAGTGAGATGGAGGATATCCCGCGACAGATCCCGTATGTAAGGCCGCCTCGAATGGATGTCCAGGATCTCGACGACTTGTATCGATCGACTCAACGCTTTACAGATGTAGACGAAGACACGACTACCGAACGAAGAACTACTTATCCGAAGCCGAAAATCACGACAAAAACAATTGATGACAGATATCTCAGCCCTCGTGAGACTACAGACATCACTGAAGACACGACTGTGGAAAGGATTACTCAATATCCGGGACCGACTGTCACAGAGAGAACAGAAGAGGACCGGTTGGTCGACTTGAGAGAGACCACTGAAATAACTGACGACACATCGACCCGAAAATTAGTCAAATATCCGACTCCTAAATATGTGGTCCACACCACTGATGACACGTTTATTACAAAGATATCTGAGACGGACACCACTCAGCACATCACCAAAAGTGATAAGCAAGTGGCTCCTCCTCCGCCCCGGTATCTGACACTTCCGACAACGACCAGACGCGCCGACTGGGAGTCGCAAATAACCAGAATTCTTGTCGGACCTGTTGAGCCGACCACCGAATTGCCCGAAACGAAGACAATGACAACAGAAACATACGAACAGTACTTAAAGGACATAAGGGATCAGACAGTCACAGACCGCACAGTAAGGGATCAGACGGTCACAGACCGCACAGTAATAGATCGACGGACCGACACATCAACTGTAGATCAGACGACGAGCTCTCATTACCAATACACAGGTCTTCCGCCGCTGCGACCACCGCCGCGGCCGACCAAAATCGATGTGATATACAGAGTGATTGATAGTCCGCCACCTGATTTGCCGGGAGTCGAACGGCTCACCCCTGATGTCCGACAAAAGTTTCGAACAGTTATAACCACTGATGAAGTGTTCAGAACAACAATAATCGAGTCGACGACTATCGAGGAATACACTTATATTAGTCGTGATGTCAGATATGAGCGTCTGTTCGAACCCCCGGTTTGGGTGACAATCATCCGACTGCTATCACTGCCCGAAGTGCAATCAGCGCCTCTCCGACCTGAGTCGCCGGAGGGACGACCACCTCCTCTGCCGACTAGATATAGACGGAGGGGATCACTGCCTTCTATAAGTGGAGACTTCGAGCCCTACGAACCCCCGTTCACACGGTTTGACTCCTTTAGGTCTGTTCTCATCTAGATCAAATTCATTTTTCATGCTGTGCTACAATTGTTGGCTTTGTTTTGCAGATCGCGTCGAACTTCGAAGTCCGGCTCCATATTCGATGTCCGGTCGCTAACCGAAGAAGACGTGACATTCTCGCGGACCGACTCGATTAGGTTCGCCTCCACAAGCGCTGGATATCCGTTAAGGCCGTCCAGATATCTCGAAGATGTGCCAATTTCTAGTACCCCAACCCCCACACGACCTTATATTTCGCGCACAACCCACTTGTCTGAGTTTGTTGTGCCGCCCGAACGACCCTATTCTCCAGATATAGACGCCTTGAGTCTAGCGATGCCGACGCGCGCCTACACCTCCTCCAGATATGTGTCGAATTATGGCCGCTCGTCGGCAGCCTATGACCGGTTGGCGCACATTCGGCGGACACTCGACAGAACCTCATCTGTCGGCGAGAAAGAGGAGACCAAATCGACGACAGAAAAGGATGTCTACGATTGGAAACGATATTAGATTTCAATTACTATTAAGTCATTTAATTTCGAATTCACTCTTAATTTATAATAACTTTTAAATTAATTTAAATCCTTTCCTAAAAATTCATATGAATTGTGAACACATTTGAGACAAACATTCAAAATGTTTTACTCGTTTGAAAGGGCAGTAAATAATTCATATCTCCCTCTATGCTAATCAACCCCAACAAAAATGAACATGCTTACTTTACTAAACAAGATGATTAACCGAAGACTTACACCTTGTTAATGAAATTCAAGCCTTTTTTGATAAATAATTGTATGTTTCGCCGCAAATGAGATCAAAATTATTCAAAATTCAGAATTTTCTGCCCGTATTTCACATATTATTATTAAAATCATCAAGGATATTTGAATACAATCAAAGTGAGTGATAATCTCATGCCTTTACCTTGCTCATGATTATAGATTATGAAAATATAAAAGTTTAAAAAATTCCCACAAAATTATATACATTCAAATAGATTTAGATTTTGGCCAAGATCATTATAGGCTATAATTTATAGCGAACATACACCCCTTTCCTCACATCTTGTGGTGAGTTGGAAACGACTTCATTACTCATTGCAATGAAATCTTCAAAATTACTTTTCAAGAGTTGTTTTTCTTATGTAAAAAAAAAGATTAATTTTCCAAATAAGGGCCCAAACATTGATTGCAATAATTTTAACGACAATTCAGTGGTTTTTATGTAATATTTATTTTCCTTAATATATATGAATATATTTGTCTAAGATTTTGAAAAATTTTATATATTTTTATATATTAACACAAAAACTGTAAATAATTGATAAGAAAATTGTTATTAATTTCTGATATATTTTTTTTATATAAGAGAAGCGTTTGCCTCGAAATATGAAATTCTCATTAATGTCTTGTATAACACTTTTAACTATTTGATAGATAACATTGAAATTTGATAATTAACTCAAAGAATTTCTATTCAATTCGTATGAATTGACGTAAAGAGAGAGCATATGCTTTGTTTGGCAGCTATTTTAGGCCCATTCCGGTAGAAATGCTTTAATTTATACCCATATCTTGATTACAATCGTGTAAATTAATTTTTCCTCGATGATTAACTTGAATAAAAAGTCGATATTTCGTATTTTAATTGATTTTTTCGGCCATTCAATACGCGAAACCTGATCAAGGTGAGGCATTACTTCAGCCTAAATCTTAATTACGGACCGTATGCTGTGCGCTACTATGCGGGGGCTGTTATGACAACATTATTGAATGCCATAAAATTATTCTGTTCATAATTAGAACACGGGAATAGCCTTGAACATTCTCATGACAGCAACAAAAGTAGGTAAATGAAAATTATATTAAATAAAATCAATAAATTCTAAGTTTAATCGCTTATATGCCACACAATATCCTTGTTATACAGCAGCTATCGATGTATAGTTTGATCAAGATCAAATATTTATTAACTCAAACCTTTATTTAATAAGTATTTTCTAAAAGGCATACAATAAATGAATAAACAGATCATTCAGTTTTTAGTGCATTTTCTCTTCAAATAGTTTTACAAATTATATGTTTAAATAAGTATTGAATTTATATATATTTTTAGACATAAATACAATGGGTTTTAAAATACAGATCTTATAGAATAATAATAATCATTAAAAACCGTTTTTTCTATCTTTTCATTGATAGCGATAACGAATGAGTACTTAAAATGTGAAATAATTTTTCAAAAAGAAAGATAAAAATTATTCAAATATCGATTGCAATGAAAATTATGCCAAATATTGAGAAAAATAAGAAAAATTCTTTCTTTTGGTTGATTTTGAAATAAACATTTTGAAAGAGACAAACAATAAAACCTTTTTTGAATAAATGGGGAAATTAGTGGCAATTAAATACACAGATTGTCCTGAATTCTCAGCAAAAACTCATGGGTTTCCCTTATAGAAAAAAGGTACTTGATCACAATAAACAAAATTATAGTTCAGTCGTCAGTACAAACAATTAGCATAAATATCATAAGTTATCTGAAATGCCGTTCCTTTCAGTCAACTGATAGCGAATAGAAAGTAGAAAAATGTTTTCGAAATTATTAGGCAAACAGTTATTTAGGAATAGGCTTTGGTATTGACTTTATATTGGTTTCGGATTGGAGTCTGTCCTCAATTCTTCCGAATAAAATGGCTCAAGAAGTCGATGGGCAGCGGGAATATTATGGTTGAGTTCTTTTCCGCGGATATGGTGTTCAGTGTTTGTAAATATCTTAGTTGGAGTGCAGCCGGACTTTGAGCGATCACTTCGGCCGCCTCTTTGAGAGCTCGGGCAGACTTTTGTTCGCCTTCGGCCGCAATCACCTAATCATAGACCGCGAAGGGAAGAGAAGACAACAAAATTGATTACGATTTTCAGTATATGTTTACCACTGTTTTAATGACATTTATTTAGCATAACATTCAGATTAAGTCATTTCTAATGGAGAGCCGCCTTTAATGGTGTTTGGGTTGGTTAGTGATGTGCCTGCACTCCATCAATTAGGTCTGGGGTGTAATCTACCCGCCTTGTTATCTCACATAAGTACCAGGATAACCTAATGTCTCTATTTTGGAGGAATTCTAGATATGTCTGACCCCTGGCTATCACACAAAACCGATTTATACGACGAAATCATAGATCATGTAATTTATAGCACTCATAACTGACTGACCTTAGCTCTGGCCTCTCGGGCGGCCTCTGCCTCTGCAGCCATAGCGCGTTGCAATTGGACGGGTAGGCGAACGTCTTTACTATAATCAAGAGATAAATATTCAGACAAAGAAGAAGACAGACATTAGTATTGAATTTGATTATCATATAAGCGATTAAATACCAATCTTTTCCCAATCGATTAATTCATTTCATATATTAAAGTAGAAAAATATTAATTTCTATCGAAAAAAATTGATAACAAAACTAAGACTAAAAATTATTGTAATTATATTCCGCTTTCGAAACAAGAATTGTCAATATTTTTAATACTAATATTCATAAAAATTAGGTACAGTCGGGCCTCGGTTTAAGGTATTCCTATTTAAGGAAAGGGCTTTACCTACTCCTACCTCTTCTAAGGGTTGGCTAATGTTAAAGGCCTCGATTTAAGCATATTCTTGGTTTATGGCAAAAGTTTGAAAATAATTATACATTTAGTTAAAACTTTATTTTGAAAACAATTTTGTTTTTAAAGTTTTCTAAAGTATTCGGAAAAACGAGAAAAAAATTTTCATTGCATTTGAAATGAATGAGCAAGGAAAATTTAAGAAAAAGTCGGCAGTCCAACCAAATTTCGATTTAAGGACAGCCAGTTTCCTTAAATCGAGGCCTAACTGTAATTTTCATAATAAACTAGGTTTTTGTTAATAAGAGAAATAGAAATTAGCATCAAGTACAAAAATTGGACTCACATTTCTACTCTTTCTACTTTTATGCCCCATTGGTCGGTGACCTTGTCCAGGATAGTCTTATTTTGTTTGTTTCAAGATCATTTTTGTGGGCATTTTATTAACATTTGGTATGTTTTGATTTTTGGGTTGTTTTTGATTTGGGAAAAGAGAAGAACAGAATAAAGGATTAGATCGGACTCACATTTCCACTCGTTCCACTTTAATACCCCAGGCACCTGTACATTCATCCAGGACAGTCTAGTTTGGTAAACGGGTTTAGCAGGAGATCGGACCAAATGAAAGAGTATTTTGTTTTTCAAAATATCAATGTGCAAAATCATAAAAAGTTCATAAATTGCATCTTGCAATCAATCAATCAGTTGCAGAGATAGTCATTCCTTATGTAAACAGAAAATTAAAGATAAAAACATAAAACAAAACGAAAAATTCATTTCGAAATATGAAAATTAAAATTGGAATTCAATACTAAGGTTAATCATGCGAACTAGCATGCTCAAATTGGCCAATTAATTAGTCTATAGAGTTCCCACGACATCTAATTTTACAGTTCATATACAGTGCCATACAATTGACTTCGACATCAATACAAGGCATTCATATCGAGCACAAAAACAGTTGAGAATTTGTGAACAATACCTGCATTGAGTTGGATATGGACTCCCTGTCCGATAGTATTTCGTGCAGGTTATGAGTTCCCAACATATTCCTCAGAGTGGTCTGAGCCAAGAGTCTGGTCGAGTGGTGAGCGTTCTCGACGTTCGCAACCGAAACGGTCGCGTTGTGTACCCGATAGTAGACGACGGCGTCCACCGACACCGTCACTGAGTCTTTTGTGAGCACCTCCTGTGGCGGCACATCGAATGTCAGGGTTCTTAAGTCCACTTTAGTGTAGTGTTCAATACAGGGCAGAATGAAGAATATACCCGGCCCTTTGGCACCGCCATGAAGTAAACGACCCTGTTTGAGTGGAAATTAATTCACTTTGTATCTAGCTAATTTGAAAATTATAAATACCAGTCTGAAAATGACGGCCCGTTCGTATTCCTGGACAACTTTGATGCAAAAAAACAATGAGAACGGAAAGGTGCAGGCTGCCACTGCCAAAGACATTATGGTCAAGATAGCGCCACATATGCCCTGACCATTATCAGTACTTTCGCTGCCTATTTCCGAATAAACAAGAGCAATTTTTAACAAAATAAATAAAAATTTCATGAAAGATGTTATTTTTTTGAACTGGATCAAATTAGGTAAATGAGTCCACACCTGCCGCGAAATTGACGCTATTTTGCTTTTGCATTATAGTTACGTCAGATATAGTTGCCCTCCTCGAATCACCTTGTTGATTTTTTGGTGTTTCGCAGAGAGTTTATTGGAAAAGAGTATATATTTTCCGATTACTAATTCAGTTATGATTTAAGTCTTATTCATATTTAAAACTAATTTAAAACTATTCTTAAGATTTAATTCTAATTTTAAGACTAAATTTGTTTAATCACTTGATTTATGTCCATTTGTTTAATCCCAGGTATTGTGGAAAGTTTGCTAGATCATTTGAATCACATGAATCTCATTTATCTATTACCCAATCATTTAATTCAAAAATCAATAGAAATTGTTTTCGACGATAAAATAGTTGCAATTGTTTTCAACTCTTCGTAAATCAACAAACCATTTGATATTTAATATCTTGAAAAACATATCTGGATATAAATATCCAGTTAATTTCAATAATACATTTCCAAGATTAAGACCATTCTTATCAATACTTCCAAAGAAAATCTAATTCACTATAAACTGGAAATTTATTTTCATTCCGCTTACAAAAGGTTCTAAATTGACCAAGAGTAAATAAAAACCAGTGAATTTTTGAATTGTTCAAGCTTAATATATCAACAATAATTATAATCACGAGCAAGATTCTTTCATTTAGTATAATAAACAGGTTTACAGAATATTCTTAACTCAAATTCTTGATATAAACATAATGGCGAAGAAAAATAAAATTGACATTTCTCTAACATCATTTGACAAACACTTTGCAGGGAGTGTTCACATTCTCATCATAGCAAAAAATGAGCTTACTTATATTATTTTATATAAAGAAATAGTTTGAATAGAATGTATATGTATAGAAAGTCACAGAATGGGCTGGATATAAATAATTTGCGTTACATTTTTCAGCATTGGCTCGTTTAATCAATCCTGAGTTAAAGATATTGACTGGAACATTACCAAGATGCTTCAATAAAGAGTATAGACGTTTTTAAATGACTGCAATGAGCCAAAAAATGGAGGATTTAAGTGATCTTTAATTACATATAAATTCTTTGAAAATTTTCCAATAGTTTGAAAGTTTTTAAATGTTTTGAACCCAAGGGGAAAGAACTTGAGGATTGAATGTCCCTGCTCATTGTGCTTATTGACTCTAATTGATCTGTATATAGAAAATGGATAATAAAATGTTTATAATAATTGAAGTATTCTCTCAAACATATCATAAATGGAAAAACATTTTTGTCTTTTAAATAATATTAATTATGCAGAGAATACTGAGAAAAGAGCAAGGTCGATCATGTGAATTCATGCAAATTGTTCATTGCGTTCATACATATTCTTAAACTTTTTGTTGTTGTTGCTAGATGCTTATATTTTTATTCTTGGAAATTATGAAATGAGTTTAAAAATTATTTGAAATATATTTTGGGTTTTCCTTTTGCAAGTTTAATTTCGAGAATAATCTAGTTTTATTCACTCGCCTAGTTCTTGTTACTAGGTGTTATATTTTAATCAAGCAATAATTTGAATGACAACAAACATGAAAATAAAAAGCATTTGAATTATTTTTTTTGAAAACAAAATTATTTTTAGTCTCGATTTAGAAAATCGTTAAAATCGATTGTTTGTCAGATTTAATATCCTTCACATTAAAGTTGAAATTCTCAATGAATAAACGACGCAATTAAATGACCTGGCTAATCAATAATCACATGTTTACTCTCTATGTTTTTTTTTCAAAACAAATTCATTCATTAAATGTAAGGACAGAATAAATCATAAATAATTGAGAATCGGAATCAAACAGAAGACAATTCTGCAAAACCTTTGTAATATGCAAGGTAATTCAGACAAGATGAACATGACAAAGATTATGTTTAAAATTGCCCTGGACAATACATATTAAACCATGTTTACCAAATCTGAGCTTCGTGATTTAGCAAGATTACCTCAAATTATTCACTTAATTGAAGAATTTTCTATATTTTTATCCATAATTCATTATAATGAGCAAGGTAATAATTTATATATAACAAATCAGCGTATGATGCAATAGCATGTATAAAAGCATTAAATGTTTCATGGTAACATTTATATCCAACTTCAATAGCTTTTAACAAACATAAGTAAAAATGTTTCTATTTTACCAAGTTTGTTTTACTATTTACCAAGTTTGTGTTTTTTTTTCGCAATTAATTATAGATAAATATTAACTTGCAATCGATAAAACCCGAATCAATCAATTGTGTTCACAATAATTAAGATTTCGAAATAGAATAGAGTTAATTATAGTGTAAGCAAAAATTGAGCAAGGTATGAAAGAGTGCCTCACCTTCGGCAAAATTGATTTTAGTGTTCATACTATCCTCCTGACTCGTCATTTTCAATCCGGTTTATTTGGTATTATTTGCCTCGATTATGAAATTTTCGATTATATCATTCAATTTACAAATCTAAATGACGCGGAGTAAAAGAAAGAGAGTAACAATTATAATGATCTTGGACAAATTCAACAATGTTTGATATTTCCATTAGGTTAACAAATAATTCGGTTATTTTTAGAGCGCTTTGAGAAAAACTGAGCAAGCAAACAAATAAATTAAAACTTTTAAAATTCAGAACTATTTCTATTGACTTACCATGCAAATGTTTTACAATAACAAGATCATTTACAGCACTTAAACTTTATTAATTCTATTTGAGTGAGTTTTCAACATTTAAAATTAAAAGAGCAAGATTAATCAATAATTAAAATTAATAGAAAACATTCGTGCATAGGACAAGCTTATTTAAAAATTCAATCTAGATCTTTTGTGGAAAAACTGAAAATCAATACGACCTGACATTTGAAAAATTGGGACAAATTCTATATTTATCTATAATTATATATATTTATATGCGACTCAAAAATTTAGTGTCAGTTATCATGCAATTGAAATCAACAGATATTAGTTTAAAAGTTGAATAAATCAAAAGTACTTTAATGAAAGTTCACTGAAATTGGGAATCAAGTGGTTGTTTGTGTTCAACAAAAACATAGCGGCGGTTGTGTTCCAAAACAAAGGGAGTGCTGCGCTCAGAACAATAAGAATTGACAGTAAATACCTTGTTGACAGAGAAACTCAACAAGCTAATTAATTGTAATCAAAAGAGAGGTGAACACAATCGGAGAATAGTCGGACACAAATTGGAAATACTTTACACAAAAATTCAGAATTTAGGCAAAAATTTCAACAAAATTCTTGATATTCTGTTAGAAAACTGAAATCGATTTGGTTTTTGTAAAAGCAATACATCGCACAGAATATGGACGTACTGTATCTACTGGTGCCAGTGAGCGCTGGTTGCCATGACAACACCATTATAATACAGCAATTAGGAGGCAGAGTCTATTAAATTCTGTAAGAATATTCTCTGGTGAAGAATATTCTGCGAACATCTACACAATAGACCTAAAGCTCAGATACATTTCCCACAATTGTTATGCAGATTAGATCGATATCAGAATCTAAAGTACTTTCACTGAAGTGAGAATTTCAGCCAACTTTGAAATTTAGTTTTTTAAGGCAATCATTAGAGACCTCATAATTCATGTTTAAATCATTAATCAAGTTTTAGAATTCAAATTATTCAAAACTGTCTTGCTATATAATCTTTAATTTTGAATGACAGCCAAGAATACACTCCAGATCCAATTCAATTCCTCGCCTGGGTCAGGCAAAATGTGGTATAAAATTCAACTAGGTTTGAAATTGGGAACCATGGAAATGGACTAAATTTAAAGTAGATCGTGGAACATCAGGTTAAAGCGTTTTAGTCTATGAGTTATAGAATGGGCAAGGGCATAAATTTGGTAATACACAAAATCGACATTAGAGTGTAATGTGTGTGTTGTCTTGTTTTTGAATTTCAGACTATTCTTGGAATAAAGTTACTTATTTTAGACAATAATCAGAACTATTCAATAAATTGAAGTAGGTATAGTTCTAATATATTATAAAAATAGAATTCCTTTCCAGACAATATCAATAAACCTAGTTAAACTTTAATAAGGATTGTTGACCAGAGCAGAGAACTCTCATTTATAATAAATTAGTTCAAAACAAACACACAATTGAATAACAAAATTAGTTTATTATTCAGTCAATAATTCAGTAGACGTCTGTTATTCAATTATGCTAGCTAATTATTATGAATGAGAAACAGTTTCATACCCAAACAAATTCATTAGAGAATTGCCTTTTCAATTATTATCATATTTTGAACATGGTGAAAATTAAATAAGCTAAAAAGCAGGCAAATCTCTCTCTCTCTCTCTCTCTCTCTCTCTCTCTCTCTCTCTCTCTCTCTCTCTCTCTCATCAAAAATAAAAATTGAAGAGAAGTTGTGTTCATATGAATGATAACCGAAATGAGTTCATAAATAGCTTCAGATCTTATCTATAATTCGGATTCCAATAGAAATGTCTTTCATTTGTTATTCCAATCCTTTTCAAAAATAATAATGGAATTCAAAAAACTTAATTTATTTATAAAGTGGTGTAGAGTTGTGTATATTTGTTCTTGATCATTTATTATTTGATATTTAAATGAAACCTTCCATCTATAAATAATCTAGTTACAACACTTCAACACGCAATAATTAATAGCAAAGGAAACGGTAAATAGAATCGATTGGTTAATAAGAAATAATTATCGATATAAATGATAATTAATTTCTAGCTAATTATCATGGTAATTATTGGTGAACTACTCACTCTCGGTGCCAAAAAGGGGCTCATTTCCTTTTTTATGGGATTCCATGGTACGAATTGCTCAAATAATTCATTCGATAATATAATAAATAATAATTACGATAATTTTATTAAAACAAGCTTGATCAATATTAAATATATCAATAATACATTTGATATTTCAAAGTCATTTATGTTTAGATTAATTTGTGAAATATCTTGCAATCAATTAGTTCTAAAAAAGGCAATAATTAGCTGAAACTCATTTGGGATAAAACTTTTACTTAATTCAATTGAGTACCCAATTGTTGATCGCGTGCGCAACACAGTAGGGCTGTGCAAACGGCACCCCCATAGAGCCCGACACCGATTACTTTCTCAAAAATTATCTTGCTCTTTCATCTTTTGTTTGAATGAAAAAACTTATACTAAATTGCATAAAATCTCTCCGGAGAATTTGAAGTTAGTTTACCCAAGAACACCGTGATATAAAGGGACTCAAGATGAATAAATGAGCTTGTTCGTTAGCTGATATCCTGGTCATTGCTGTCAAAAGCAAACAAATTATTAATTTATTTATGGAATTGTTTTCAAAGACAGTTTTCTGATGACGAAAATCAGTAGTTTTACGATCAATAAGACGTAAGCTTGCGTTTATTTGATTGAGCATGCTATTTTATTTTAATTTATGTGCTTGTTTATGTGATTCACGTGTAACTTATGACATAATATGGAAAATTGATCAATGCACTTAAATTAACTTCTTGATATAAATAATAGATGGGTAAATCGTTTTATTTAATGACCAGGTTAATGGCAAACATAACATATTTTTCAAATTGTACTAGACAAAAATCTATCCATAGTTTGTTAGAATATCATTTTGATAAAAGTTTGATGATTATTCAACATGGTAATTGTAAAACTTATACGAGAAAAAGATATTGTTTTCAGTGAATTTAACTTGGTCAAAATAATTAAAAAGTTTAATTATGAAACAAGATTAATTTGTTAAAATTTTCTAAATGATTTGTAATCCATATCTTGGTAAACATATTAATATGAAATATACGCCATTTTGTACTTGATAAAAATGAATATAAATAAAATATCCTTTGAATCCATAAGTGCTTCAGTTTTGATATCATTCTCACCAAGAACATTAAAAACTGAGTATGTCTTTGTAATGAGGTGTGACATCAATAAATGTACCTGGCTACCAGTGTTATCCAACAATGATAGCAACAGAACAGTAATGGTTTGTGTTTTGTTATGATTACTAAGTGTTTGCAATCTATTTGTTGCCACAATTTTTTTCGCACAAAAATAGATTAATTTCTTATCAAACAGTTTTCGCTGAAAAAAATATTATTAAAATCGTTTAATATTTAACGCATTTCTGTTATTCCCGACTCTATTAACACATATTTTGCTTTCATTTGAAATGAATTATCATTTCTGTCATCAAAAACCTAATTGAATGGTCCCGTTGTGTATATAATATCCATTGCGGTTATCTCTAAACAAGCAATAAATTCATATAAACGATCATCAATTCATAAATAATTCTGATACAAAATAATTATCATCTTGTAAAACTGAAAAACTTATAATTCGTTTTGAATTGCAAAGAAAATTAAGTTTAACCTAGTTAAAAATGGAATATTCCAGGAACAATAGAAACGTTTATCCGACTAATACGAATAGAACTGAATATTCTCAATCGAGAAGGGTAAGTTTTCAAATATTTCGGTTTGAAATATATTTTTGATTATTATGAGGCTAATTGAGCATGCTAATTTTCAAAATCGATATAAATCCACAATAAACAGGGTACTTTCAAACTTGATATTTAAAACATTTCTCATATGCATTGAAATATATGCTCTTTATATGAGATGTTATGGGTTTCTATTTATTCAGCACAGGATGAGTAACGCACAGAATAGAGATGAGAGTCGCGCCCACTATAGAGCACAAGTGAGAGCTTCAGTCCATCGCTAACAGAAACACCATTTTTGTCGTTTCCTTGCATTCAGTCCTTTTGTTGCCGTTTTGTTTACATTATATGTGTCTCGCAATTGATGCGAATCTCCTATTCATTGATCAAATTATTTATTGATATTCATCTGAATTAAGCGAAACACCGAATCGATGACTGGTTTTGTCACTTGCGGTCCAAACGAAGCCCTCGTCGTCTCAGGTCTGACACCTTTCCCATCAAATACTCCCTTTATTTTAATACAATAAACAGCATAAAGTTTGCAACAAATAAGGTATAAGTTGTAAATTGCAAGCAATCAAACGCATAAAAATACATTTTAAACCTTATTTCGCCAAAACCTTAAGTCAAATGAAAATTATTGTCAAATGTTTTTGACTTAATTATCAATAATTTAAAGTTAATTAAACTGAAATCAAACCAATTTCCCGATAAATAGGATGCTGTCATCGGCGGCCACTTATGGTGCCGGGCGGGCGGGTCTTCGTCTGGCCTGTTATCCAAAAAGTTCAAAGGTTAGTATCAATTGATGGATAAATTTAAAAAAAAATTAAAATTAAATCTCGATTTGCAGGATAACCCTAAACACGATGACACTGACAATAGAGTCGCCCCGTGTCTACACCCAACAGGGCGTTCCCATATCAGTGACCGGCATCGCACAAGTTAAAATCCAGGGTCAAAATGCGGATATGTTGAGAGCGGCCTGTGAACAGTTCCTTGGTAAATCAGAGGACGAGATAATGAATGTGGCCAGGGAGACACTCGAAGGACACCAGCGCGCAATTATGGCCTCCATGACAGTCGAGGAAATCTATAAGAACCGGAAAAAGTTCTCCAAAAAGGTGTTCGAAGTGGCCTCAAGTGATTTGGTGGACATGGGCTTCACCGGTACCTCTTTGACCCTTTCCTCTGTCTTTTACTCATTGTGTTGTTTGTGTGCCGGCAGTGGTCTCGTACACAATCAAAGACATCAGCGACGAAGAGGGATATCTTAAGGCATTGGGTTTGGCCCGAACTGCCGAAGTCAAACGGGACGCCCGTATTGGTGAGGCCGAGGCCAAGAGGGACGCCTTAATCAAAGAGGCGTTGGCTGAAGAGGAACGTATGGCCGCCCGATATGTAAACGACGCAGAGATAGCCAAAGCTCAGAGAGATTTCGAGCTGAAGAAAGCCGCCTATGATGTCGAGGTCTTCTCCAAAAAGGCTGAGTCAGACCTGTCCTACAATTTACAGGCGGCGAAGACTCGGCAACGGATAAAAGAAGAACAAATGCAGGTCAGGGCTCAACACAAGTCTCAAATAAATCGTCATTTAATCTGAAAATACGTTATTTTAATGAATTGTCTGATTTTTAGGTCAAAGTAATCGAAAGAACTCAAGAAATCCAAGTCCAGGAACAGGAGATTATCCGCAGAGAGAGGGAATTGGAGGCAACCGTCCGAAAGCCGGCTGAGGCCGAGAAATTCAAACTCGAAAAGTTGGCCGAAGCGCACAGGAATAAAATCATTATGGAGGCCGAAGCAGAAGCAGAGGCGCTCAGACTTAGAGGAGAGGCCGAAGCGTTTGCCATCGAAGCCAAGGCTAAGGCAGAAGCCGAACAAATGGCCAAAAAGGCGAACGCATACAAGGAATACGACGCCGCGGCTAAAGTCGATATGATGTTGGATACACTCCCGAAGGTCGGCCCTCTTCTGATCTAAAGTTATTTTAATGGTTTGACCAAAAACTTTGACCAATTGTTTAGATCGCCGCCGAAATAGCGGCGCCTTTAGCCCAATGCAATCGAGTGGTTATGGTGTCCAATGGGTCGGGTGAAGTCGGCGCCGGCAAACTCACCGGTGAAGTGCTCGATATAATGGCCAAGGTGCAGCTGACTGTGGCCAGTCTGACGGGCACACCACTGGCCAACGTAAGTTTAGCTAAGAATCTCCGCACACCTCCACCGGTTGTTCCGCAGTCGTGAACATTTCCTGCACAGTCCTACTCCGCTCAGAATGAATGCTCAGAACAAATGCTTGAAATTATTGTCTGTTTTTAAATGGCTTTTAGTTTTGATTATAATTTTAATTAATATTTTTATCCGAGTTATTGATTAAAGTCTTTTTGGTTTACATTCACTGATCTCACGAATGAAAACATATTTTTCGAATCAATTGTTTGTTTGAATTGTTTTTTCCATTAAAATACTTTTTTATTGCATTAAAATATATTTTTATGTTTTGTTTTCACCCTTTCCTTCCTTTCAGACAAATGTCTGGCTTTTGTTTCAATGTTTTAAATGCAATAACTGTTGAGAAAAGACCTAAAAAAGACTTCTTTTATATTAACTGTTTATCCGATCCCCACATTAGACACCGGCGTCTCTCCTGTCTGGACTGCCCGGGAGTGGGGGCAAGAAGGAGGCTGCAAAGTAGGCGTTAAAATTTAATCCTCTAATAAACTTAGCTCGCTGAACTAAACAAGATTATTAATACTTACTCTTCTTATAAATTACTCGACTCTTATGAATGTTTCGCTCTATTATTCTGGACTCTGAACTGCAAACTTGAAAAACTCAATTGACTTTACCTCAAACCAAAAGCTATTTTCATCCATTGAATAACCAGACGTCGTCTGCGGGCTCTTTCCGACTCAAGTCCTGATCCGTAGTGACCACAATCACAGAGTCTCTGCTTCGGTGACACTTCTGACCACTAATTCTCAAAAATCTTGTATAAAATTCTTCTATTTCTCAGTTTTTTAGGTATTTTTTGTATAAAAAACAATCAAATCTTTTGAGTTGTTTTCGGTTTTGTTTGATTTGTTAGAAAAGTATTATTTAAAACACTTTTTTCGCAATTATTTGATAAATATTTTCTATTAATCTATTGATTTGAATATCGATTTGTAAGACCAAAGAATTGCACGAATTTTGTGTTCAGAATAAGTATCGAAGAAATTGATGACTATTTATATCAATTAATTAATTTTAAGCAATATTTCAGATGAAAAATGTTATAAATCTATTGAAAACGATTTTATTTTAGCAAAAATACTGAAAAAACTGCCAAAACTATAGCTAAAAATCGAATAATTCGGTCATTTTATGAATAATTTTTCCATTTTTTCGATTTATCGAACGGTTATAAACATATCCGAGATTTTTATTCTGAGTTTTCATTCTGTTCTTCATTTCATTAGTTTTTTTAATTGATTTTTGTTATAATTTATGATTTTTTAATTGAAATTATGTTTGAATTTTAATTGAAGTCAAGGATTGTATTAATTTATTTGATGATAAGTTTTGAATTAATTGTAAACCGAATTAAGTAAAATAAAATTCATCATGATTATTTAGTAAACATGATTATCAGCCACAATAATCCTTGTAAATCACGTGATAACCGAGGAAAAATTCAAGGTAACTCAGATTATATTCTTGATAAGCAAATAATTTCCACAAGGAACTATTCTGTTCAGGGTCAACCATTGCACTTTCATTCTCAGCCATTTTGCAATGTCTAAGCTCACAATTTTGGGGACAGACGTCCATTGCTTGCCTAAAGTCAGCCATTGAGCTGACAGAGAATGATAAATGTTCTTGTTTTTCAAACTTGGCTTAAACTTAACTAAACTTAACGCCAGACCTGACTTCAAAATTACAGACTATTATAGGGAAACTAAAATTCAATTTTTTGATTGACACGAATATAATTGATTTCCAAGAATATCAGCTCTAAGTCACCTCAAATTACAGGCTAAAGGATCCACATAATACTTTTTCATCATAGGGATTGGCCCAAAACAAAAGGTCTTCCCCTTTCGAAACCCTTTGAAAATATCAATTTTCAAAAGGAGAGGAGAGAGAGAGAGAGAGAGAGAGAGAGAGAGAGAGACCCAACTTGTTTTCAAAAATGTGTAAGTGCATATTATTTAGAAGGGAGCCGGCAGTCCTTCAACACATAATGGCACTGCCTATCAGCACAGCCCTATAGCAGGAGCAGCAGCACAGCCCTACGCATAGACGCATTCAATAAGAGAACAGCCATTTTGGCCATCGATAAACCTGTGCTGAGGAAAGTACTGCACATAACACAGTAGACTGTGTTTTGCAAAAATCAATTTTAATCTAGTTTATCGTCATTTGACCCGGTTGTCATCGCCAAATGTAAGTAGATCAATATATTTTGTGGTGTTTGACATGTTGTCTTGCTCATTTTACTATTAGTGGTAATTTATGCGTTAAATATATTTTTCAAATAATAACAAAACACTTTTTGCTGTCAATATTTTGTACACAAATCGTATATAACTTTGGTTTTGCTCTTCTCTTGCGAAACGAGTTTTTCAATTATTTCATAACTAACCTTGCTATAAATCAAAATCCCACTTTTTCACCATGCACATATTGATGTCAATGGATTTTTGTTCACTCCAATGGCTTTTCCCATTTTTATCTCTTTTCTAAAGACTTTCTAAAGTTTTTTCTCTCAATTTATTTCATTATTTTTATGTTATTTTTCTCTCTTTTCAGAGGATTTGATCCAAAAGTTTGTTTGAATTGTGTTTTGATTTTTGTTTGGATTTTGTTTTTATTGAACTTTTTCTATGATTTGACTCTTGGTTTGCATTTGAAACAAAAAGTTTTGATTTTAAAGTTGGACTAAATTCCAAGAAATTATTGAATTACTAAATAACGAAGGGATCGAAACGACAGGAGTGACCGCTCTTTCATCAAAGACCGGGAACGGTATCAATGGTCTAACCGGTCAAGTGATCGCTCGCTTCTGAGGACAGTTGGATCTGCTTTTCGGCCGACAAGTGCTCCACAAGTGGCCAATCAGTCACCGTATTCGAAGCCATACCATAGCTATAGGACTGGAGACCGCCGTCGGTATGTCGTCTCTCCATTGATGTCATCCAAGATTACGGAAAGGCCTAAGAGTGCGTCAAATCATTCACAAAATAGTAAGATATCGGCGAACGAGCGCCGGAACAGTACCCAAGAGATTAACGACAATACTCGAAGAATGAGTCAAACGGGTGGACAGTCGCCGAGCAAAAGGAGAGGTTCGACAAACGGTGATGTCGTCAAGACTTTCAATGCAAATGACGTTCAAAATGAGACCAACGAAGAGACCAATGGTTTGGCGAACAATGATCTGAATGTAAGTTCCGTTTTGTCTTTGAATGCAATTCTAAGTGAACTTCATTTTTAGCCGAAGACACGAATAGCGTCGCGGAAGGGCTTCTCGAAGGGTATGACGACTACCGAACAACACGACAAACAGAAGAATATGTTGAACACTATTCGGGTGAATACCCGGCGCTCAGACAGCCAACAGTCGAGTGCCGGCGAAAGTCTTATTCAGACCAGAGTTCAGAACAGGCGTAGCAATGATTCCAACCAAACAGTAACCACCGAAAGGGCTCGAAAGACGTTTTCAATGCCACCTCCACTACCGCCGAACGCCAATACAAACGAGAAATCTCTTGCCGGACACCCGGAACCGTTCTCTCAGGACGAGTCTTCCAGCCATTCAACTCCGGGCACGCCTTCCAAGAGAAAGAAGCGCTACTATAAGGGCGGCACTTATGGCCTGTTTTTGTCCAAAAAGCGTAAAAAACTTCGGGAAAACGCGAAGAAAGCGAAAGAAAACGAGAAAAACAGTGAACAGAATGCCGTTAATCCCGAAGAGGAGGAGAGTTCCCAATCATTTGCCGCGAACTCCGAGTCGGACAGAGAACATGAGGTGGAGTCCTCTGATTTGTCTAACGATGAACAGGACGGCGATAATAATGAGGAACCGCCCCAACTGGAGGCTAACCACGAGAACAATGAAGAATCTGTTGGCGAAGTCGAAGATAATTCTCAACTCTCCCAAGAAAATAGCGAAGAAGTCACTCAGAATAACCACAACACAGTTGTTAATCAAAATGAAGGCGAGACTAAAGCAGAAGAATCGCCGAAAAAGCCGTTCATTTCTTTGTCGAGCGCTTCCATTGCTAAAGACCGGACACCAATTCGTAATCGAAGCACTCGTCGCCGCGGAGAGGTTGCTGATGAAAGCTCGGATATTGTGTCGGCGCCGTCGAGCACTCACTCGAAGCAGTCTTCTGTTTCAAAGGCTGGATCCGTAACCAAAGCAGGCAATGAAGTGTCCACTCCTACGGCTAATTCGAAGATCTACTTACCGGCCAATAACGTCGGCGCCACAGTTGTCAGTGACCCCAACCGGAGAACACTGATCCGCATATCAACCGCAGGTTCGGTCCGATCGGGTGACACTCACGGGACATACCTCGGTGTGGAACAGTCGAAGTTTGTTCGTGTGGTTAGTATTTCTCACCTCTTCGTTGATTATCACAAGACTTACCATTTCTTCAAATAGGGTGACACCAAGTCTGCTGTCCAGACCTCGAACTGTATGTGTTCTGCGAAACCACTGATCGACTCCTCACAGAAAGATGTGTCCAAAGGAAAGCCACTCTTCTGTCAGGCAATCGATTGTTTTGATGAAAAGGTTTGCCATAAAAAGAATGTGAAGTCTTTTGAATCTGATTATCATATTCTGTGCAACAGTTGATCGGGTGCTGCAATCAGGTCCGTCTGACGTCGCTGTTTCGGTCCTCCAAACGGGTTCCCTATCGTATCCTCTGTGAAGTTCATTTGGCGCGTCTTCGCCGCCATCACTGCTGTCCGGGTTGTGGTCTGTTCTGCACTCAGGGAGAGTTCAACGAATGTTTTTGCGTTAAAAAGCAAATCCATTTGTTTCACAAGAAGTGTCAAATCGATAAACCGGGTGATCCCAAGAATCAAAGGTGTCTACACTGTGGCAATGTGTCCGTCGGCCGCACAGTTCGGCTCGAAATGAACGGTCCCCTGACTAACAACACCTATTATCTCCAGCAAACATCTATTCTGAAGACGTGAGTCCACTCCTCAGTCATCCGTTTATCCAAATTGAGTCCATTTTTTCAATTTTTTGTCTTTTAGACCAAAAGCCAGAATAGGAATGACTAAAAAGAAGGGCAAACCGAAGATCCCTCCCATTAGTGAAGAGTGTGAACAGCCGGGCATTGAATATACAATTCCGGCCACAAAGAAAGTTTTCTCTTTAGGTTAGTTTCTATTTGTTTTTTGTGCTTGGTCAAAGTCCTAATATGATACCTATCCTCTGACAGCGGGTTTGCCATTCGGTCCTCAGAGGAAACAACTCGAGGAACTTCTGGTGGCCTTATCTGCGGACAAGCAGTCGATTCGGCTGACAATACAGCAAAACAAGAACTTCTATGCAGTCGCCAAAAGTGGGGAAACCGATAAAGTTCTCAGTATTTTAGGTAATTCCCATTATTACCACAATTATGAGGTTTACTAACCCCTTCCCTTTCCATTGGTTTACAGCTCAGGGCTTCGATGCAAATTTCGAATACGAGGACCATGATAATGAAACACCACTACACGCGGCCGCCTCTTCCGGCCATCTATTGGTCGTCCATTTGTTGATCCAGTCGGGGGCCAACCCTAACGTACTGAACAAAAACATGACAACACCTCTGATGCAAGCGATTGAACAAAAACAGAATCTTGTGGTCAGATATTTGATATATTCCGGCGCTTCGCTCGACATTCGCGGAGAGGACGGTATGACATCTTTGCACATCGCAGCCAAGTGTGGGAACATTGAGTCCGTTCACTACATCGTGAACTCGGGTAAAATTGACATCAATCTGACCGACGAGGGCGGGTGGTCTGCATTGGGTGAGTCCTCCACTTATTTGTCGAACAGATTTTGATTATATTCTGTGCTATTTATTGTGTATAGTGTGGGCGACTGAGCACAAGTACTACAATATCGTCAAACTGTTGGTGAACAAGGGGGCCGACCCCAGCATAGAAGACGACGAGGAGAACATTGGTCTCCATTGGGCGGCCTTTTCCGGTGAGGTCAACATCGCGTTCCTGTTCCTCGAGATGGGCACTAATGTCATAAATCACACCAACATTCACGGCGACACTCCTCTACATATCGCCGCCCGAAGAGATAATTACGATTGTGTTGTGTAAGTAGAATAGTGGCCAATCGCCGCTCAGCCTTAGCATAAGCATGCCTCACCATGCACACTTTCTACTGAATCCTATTCCGTTTTGAACGCCCCCTCATTTGACTCTTCTTTTCGAATGTAATCTAATTTTTTATTCAAATTTTTTTTATTCTGTTCTCTATTTTTGTGTATATTCTGAATAATTTATTTCAAATGCATTTCATTAGTTAAAAAGAGTGACCAAGTTCACCCTGAGCAATCTAACTAAACGTATACTGATTTAAACGACTTCTTGGATATCCTGGTTATTTCCGAAACTAATTCTTAGAGTCTTAGCTCTCCGTGGAATCGATTTTTGAATTTTTATTTTGTTTTCTCTATTGAAATGTCTTTATTTCAAAATCTCTGGTGATTTATGTCAACAAATAAGAGAAGTCTTAATATAATTTGTCAGAAATGTATTCGCTATTCATTGGTTACATAAAAACCCATTATGGAAGTGAAACAGAAGGGATTGCTTTCAAACCCAATTTCCATATATTTCCGCACAGAATATTCTCCTCCTATTATTCTCGATGAATAAGTCCTAATTAAGCTGAAATGAGCTAGGCTTAATTACCTTGGCACTTTTATATTAGGATCAATTAATAAATAGTTGATTTAAGTTTGAATAATGAGTATTTCAAAGCATGAATTTCTACCCAAACTAATGGGAAACTTGTTTTTCATTTCCTAATACTCCTTCACTTCATTCTGTTCTCCACTTATTCTGTTCTGAATATAAAAGAGACTTATTTTTGGTTTTCATTCTGAGTTATATTCTTTATATTTGAATGAATTAAAAATTACATTAAATCTAAAATATATTATATTTGGTTTAGACTACTGCTGTCCAGAGGGGCCGACATCACAATCATGAATAAAAATAATGAATCTCCGCTCCAGGTCTGTATATAGAGTTGCTTTTGTAACCTTTCCTTCAAACACCTGTTCCTCAGTGTTGAGCCCATCTATGAGTGAGCTGTTGACTGAGCAATAATTGTCAATAATTGTCATCAAGGCTTCGGTTCACAGATTTTTATCTTTCAGTGATTTTCGGTAGAATTTCCAGGAATTCCAGTCTTAAGTCACTAAACATTTAAATTATTTTAAAGTTCAGATGAAATTCAAATGAATGCCATCTAAAAAAAGTTTCCAAAATTTCAATACAAGGAATTTAATTTGATTCCAGATTCTTTTGGAATTCCTTTTTCCCAAATTCAAGCAAGATAATCTAATTTTCAAACGACAACAACTTTTACGCATTTACAAGAATTCAAAGAATAATTTTATTTCAATTTTTTTTCTAAGTTTTGAAAACCTTTTATTCAAATCTTTGAGGTTTTCATAGATTTTTATATATTTTCCATAGAATTCTTATAAAACATTTTTCTGAATATCTCTTAATCTGAAAAAAAAAAATCAAAAATATTTTCTATTTTAAGTCCAAAACAAACCTTTAGTTTCAGAAACTATTGTATAAAAGGATTTCTTTTCAAACGAATACAAAATCTATTATTCATTGCCTTCAAAAAGAAATACGAAATTAGATAACGAATTGAAAGTAACTGAGATGTCTGTCCCCACAAATACAGTGCGCCCCCGAAGGCACTGAATCAAAGATGGCTTTACGGGTGAACCAGGAGCTAAAACGGTTTACCCTTCGGCGCCAGCAAACCAGTGAGAAACTACTGCACAGGGATCTGTCCAAAGGCAAAGAGTATTATCAGATACAAGTTGTCAACGGTGTCGACAACGAGCCCTACCCTATCGACTTCATGTACGTTACGGAGAACTGCGAGGCCTCGCAAATCAATATCGATCGCACGATTACATCCCTTCAGGTTTGTAGGCAGTGCTCTGAATCCTTTTTCTTTCTTTTCAACAGATATTTCTGTTTTTTTTTTCATCTTTTTTTGAATTTGTTTTTCTAATCGATTGAATTCTTTTCTTTATTTCCGTTCTTTTCGTACACTTTTTGGAAACATTTTTCTCTTCCTCTTCACTAAAGTTATGAAAAAAGCAAATATTAGATAATTTTTTCTGAGTTAATACTCCATTAAATCAGTTACACGGGTATGTGCAAGCTTACATTCCTTTCCTGCCTTTAATTTATACCTTTCTTCAAAAGTTATCTAATAATCAAACCTTCTTTTCATTAGATTTTCAGATACTTATTCTTGTAATTAGTAATTTATTTAATTAGCAATTAGTACTAGCTCATCTGTTATAATGGCACAGCACAGACCCTTCTCTTCCCATTTGGGATCAGTGGACCACTATTTTTGCTTTAAAAAACTGCTTTCGTTTTAATTAATTTCATTTTTCATTTGAATAATATTTAAGTTTTGCATAAATTTAATGTAAATATTAGACTAACTGTTGTTTGTTATGAACAGTGCTGTCAGTGCGAAGACGACTGCACTTCACAGAAGTGTGTTTGCGCTGCCATCAGCTTCAGGTGTTGGTACGAGAAGGAGGGCCGACTCCTACCCGAGTTCAATCTGAACGACGCGCCCATGATCTTCGAATGTAACCGCGCCTGCAGTTGCTGGAAGACATGCAATAATAGGGTTGTCCAATACGGGGTCCGGTATGTTACAGATCGTTATGATTAGAGTCTATAATCACTGGCTTTTTATCTCTGCTTTGATTAGAGCACGTCTTCAAGTATTTCGCACAAAAGATAAGGGTTGGGGCGTACGTGCGCTCAGGGATATACCCAAAGGCACGTTTGTCTGCGAATATGTCGGAGAAATCATCAGTGATTCTGAGGCCGATCGCAGAGAAGACGACTCATATCTCTTTGATTTGGATAATAAGGTTTGTGACGATTTCAGTGCAAAAACCAATTAATTCTCTCCTTTTTGGGTAAAACACTGTTAACTCTCCATATCTGATGTCTTGTGCCCTATAGGATGGAGAGACCTACTGCTTAGACGCCCGTTTCTATGGCAACATTTGCCGTTTTATCAATCATTTATGTAATCCAAACCTGACTCCAGTGAAGGTGTTTGTCGATCACCAGGACTTGTCGTTCCCCAGAATAGCTCTGTTCAGTTCGAGAGACATCAAAGCTTATGAGGAGTTGGGGTAAGGCCTCAAAACAGAGCAAAACATTTGAATTATGGACTAAAATGAACTTTGAATTTGTTGTTTAGCTTCGATTACGGGGAAAAGTTTTGGGTAATTAAATACAAGACCTTTACCTGCAGTTGTGGTGCAGACAATTGCAAGTATAATAAGGACTCGATTCACACCACTATTGAAAACTATTACCGACGCCTTCGCGACGAACAGCTCTCACTCTCCAGTCCTATACAACAGGAGGAATACCACACCGACTGATCGGTCCTCTCATAGAATCAAATCTTTTGCTCATCTTTTTGGCCAACCATTTGGCGGTTCACTCCTTTATCTCAATTCATGCGTTCATTTTCGGAGACAAAAAATGACTTATTTATTGCGGCACTACCGACGCCCTGAGCGACCGAATGCCTGTTTCTCTTCAACTCATTTGATTTAAATAATATTTAATAATTAGTAATATATTTATGAAAAAAAGTTTAAACATTTATTTTGAATGAAAACTCAAATTATTGTTAAACTTATTATCAATTTTTGATATTTTGAGAATTGATTTAATCAGTTATTTATATATATATTTAAATTCCATTTCTTTACCCGAATTGTTTTCAAAAAATAATTTTTGTCTCGATTTCTATTTCGGTATATATTTCTGAGCTTTTATTTTACATAAATATTCTGTTCATTAATTCATTTCAAACATTAATTTAAATTTAAAATTTCAATGAAATAAAAGCAAATTTGATGACTAAGAGCAACGTTTTCCAGATTTCAACTATTAAATACCTTGATAAATATTCAGTGGCTAAGTAAATTATCTATAGTTCATCTAGAACAAAAATAAAACGAATCGACAATAGTTTCTGAATCTAAATTAGATAAGTGTCTGTGAATTTTCTCCTTGGTCAGCCTTTTGCACAGGAATTGAGACCAGGCAATTAGTTATCATGAAACATGATGAAACAAAGTTCTTTCTCATTTTGGTAACATTACATTTATAAATATGGATTCTGAAATAACAAATATCAAGTCTGTTATATCAGGATAAGTTGTGAATATCGAGATGAGCAAGTTTTCGATGATCATTTGTGATAGCTAAAATCAATTCGTCTTTAATAGTTTTGCCACAATTTTATGTATCAATCGAAGCCCTCTTCGCTTCCCTTCCTCTAAACATGTCATTCATTTTTGGCGTAAATTTGTTATCAAATTAATTGAATTTATGTATAATTTTGTGCTTCAATCGATTGAATATTTTGCGAACAAAAGAGAGTGAAATAAGTTTTTTTTGCCCCGAATTCTCCACTAATTTGTGCTAATATATCGATTTTTTCCGACTGGATTTGCCTTATTCTGGGAACTTCTCAATCATTAACGTGTAGTAAAACTTCTGTTTTTAATGAAAAATAATTTTATTAAACAAAATAATTAATTAAGTTTTACGATCGACTGAACTCCGGGTCTCTCTCTCTATATATAAGATAAAACTTTTTTTCCTCTCCTCTCAGTCTTTCCGATCGATGTCTTCCAAGTTTGCGATCAGTTGTTCCTCTCTTTGAGTGAAGAAAACTGAGTGAGGAAAAGGTATAGAACTTCTTATTCTGAGCTCAAGCCATAGCTCAAGCCATAGCCCAAGCAATGCATTTATTCTGGTTTAGAGCCTTCAATAACAACAGAATATCTAATTGTCTTCCCTTTCAGTCCTTATGACTGAATGAGTACAGAGTTTCGTGAAATCCGAATCAAATGAAATAATAAAATCATTGATAGCCAAAGGGGTGCCAACAGGATCACCAAGTTCACTTTTTACCTTTAAAGTAAGTGTAGATTTGGGAATCATGAATTCAACCTTGTTATATTCAATGATTAGTAGCAATATTGAAGCACTAGCCTTGAAACTCTCAAATGGACCATATTAGTTTAAGTATACCCTGGTGACTATTCGTTTAAATAAGAGAGTAGTATATTGTTGTTTGTGTTTGTATTCCAATGAAATGTTTTGTTTGTCCGTCCGATCGATTAAAGACTCGAATTTAGTTTTGTTTTAATTAAGGGATTCGTAGACATCACTACTCAGACAACTCCTTCAGACAAAAACTTTAATCCAGGACAAGCATGTCTAACAGGGATATGTCTTAAATCAATATATTAATCAAATTTATTTTGATCCCAGCAATAAAATGAAAAATTCTATCCGTTAAGAGAGAACTGGGTGTAAGTCAGTGACAAACTCTGGTCTTTCAAATCTGATATTATTTTTAGAGATTGTGAGCCTCTCTTTTAGAAGCATTTCTGTCACACTGTTATCGTGGTAAGTCTGAAATTTTATTCTCGTAGAATACTGATCTAGTTAATTATTGATAAGGAAAAAGGCAATATTAAAATTTGAATGTTTTTCATGCAATTAATATATTTATTGAGAGGAAAGACATGTCGGCCCACACTCTCTGTCGTATTGAATATTATATTAATTGAAATTTATTAGAAATAAAGCCTTTCTCTCGCAAAATGAAAATTGACTGACTTTTAAGCCTATTTGGAAAATTAACTCCAGGCTAGTTTATCTTTTTTCCACAATGAATAAGTTCAGGCTAATCTGATTAATATTTTTTTGGACCAAGCACCTTCTGTGGGCTCATCTACTCTATATGCAAATGAGTTGATGCAGTTTTTGTCAAACTTTACATAATTATTATTAATGAACTTCTTGTACAGTCTCTTGTTTTTGTTAATTAATTATTCAGCCGCTTTTTACCATGTTCAGCACATGATGTATTATCACAAAATATACCATGTTTATTCCATTAGAGCGGTGACAGCTTTTGAATAATTATTGTTTTGTTGTTTTATTAAAAATTAAAGCAATGAATGTCTAAACACGTGTTGTCATGAAATAGAAAATCATTTTTCAACAACAATGGGATTTTTACTGCATTTTAATCATCAATTAAAGTCGTATTTTGTTCTGAAATCTGAGTTTGCATGGTGAATATTTGTTGACTGTTAACTAAATTGAGCCAATTTTTCGAACCTGAATATTGATAAACACGAATAACAGGCAAAATCTGAATTTGAATTGAACTGACATTTTGGCAAATCAGCTAATTTGGAATTCAGTTTTAAATGACCCAGATTCTATTTAAATATTTCAGCTTAAATATTTCAATCCCTTTCTAAATTAACATTAATGAGCAAGATAAACAAATTCTACAGAAAAATCTGCACAACTCAATAGAAAAGGTATTTTGAGTGGGCTTGGTCATACAAAACAAACTTCCCAATTATTAAGTCTTATTTATTAGATGAAAAGGATCAATATCTTCCAGGAATAGTGTTTTTCCAGTGATCGCATCAATTCTATTCACTTCTATGAAGAAGAATCTCATTTCTATAGAATTGAATTTCAATTCAGCTCTTCTATGAAACGCAGAATTCTATCGATGGATAAAATTTTTAACAATCCTTAGATTAGATTTTATATATCTTTCTTCAAAGAGTATTTTACTTTTAAAGAAATTTATTCCACATTATATTCTTGTGTATAAAACTTCGCTTATATTACGTCAACTTTTCATATATTTTTCTATTTGTGAATTTTCTATTTTTTATGTAATAAAATGCGAGAGAGAGAGAGAGAGAGAGAGAGAGAGAGAGAGAGAGAGAGAGAGAGAGAGAGAGAGCAAATTTAATCATTTATTTGAAATTTCTATTCATTGGAGAGATTTTTAAGAAAGAAATTTAAAAGAATTATTCGTTTCTTCTGTTTATTGGTTTGGTTAGTGTTTTCTGTTTTCGTTGATTTTTTCGGTTCTTTGATATTCTGGTATCGAGTGTTGACTCGTGAATAGTGTTCTAACAATAGAATGTCAGACAGAAGAGACTTAAAATGTTTTTAAACATTAAAGCATTTGATATATTCTGTGACATTTCTATGAAAACTATAGAAAATCTAAAATTAAGGCTCAAATAAAAATGAAGTGACGGCTCGAGATTGTGATTCACAACAATAAAAGTCACAAAAACTCAATCCTCTCGAGACTGTTATATTGTAATTTCGTATAAATATTTTAGTATTTTTGCTCAATGAAAGAATAGAAATGAAATAATTTTGGACCTAGCTTTCCTTAAAATTCCTTATATTCTAAATGTGACCTAGCTCTGTCTGATTATAATACGAAATACAACGATTTCGAGTTTCGTAATAAAATTTGAGAAAATCTTTAAATTACGATTGAATTAAATAAAACCTTATTTGAAATATTTTATCAGAGAATTGAATCACATTTTCGTTGGTAACGAAAGCAATAGATTTATGAATGAAATGAAATTCCGAATCAAATAATTTGTATTTTTGTCGAAACTCTGAATCGACAGCAAACCAATGATTGGTTCGTCTGTTAATCACATGATTTGCTTTGTTTACTAAACATTCACTGTTTTTATCAAAAGTGTTGTTCAAATATTATTCTAAATAATTGACCGAAAATCAAATGAAATTAATTTTATTATTATTTAACTTAAAATTAATAACAAATTTGTTTACAAATAAGAGACCAATCGTTTAGTTTTGGATCAAAATCAGTGTAAACCAAATAATTATTTCGTTTCAATATTTTGGCGCAATTTTTCTCTACTGAAAGTATTGGACGAAAAAAAATTAAATTCAATTAAATTTTATTAAAATTTTATTTTGATTAAAATGAGTGATAAAAGTGAACCAAAAAGAGGTAAAAAATTGGATCTGTTTTGTTGGAAATGTCACAAAAGTGAAACAAATATTGGTTGCAGTCGTTGTGAACGAAGTTTTCATAACAAATGCATATCAATGACCAAAAATATCAAAGATTTTGCCCCCAATTGGGTCTGCAATGAGTGTACGGACGCCTCCCCTGACAGCAACTGTCCGTTGAATTTAATACAATTAAAAGAAATGTTGTTATCGTCTTTGAAAAGGATTTCAAAGTCTGCCGACTATTACTTCAAATCTGAGAATTGTTTTACAGACAAACGAATAAAAGTGAACTCAAATCTTATCGTAAATCCACTGAATTTGAATAAAATTGAAGAAAAAGTCAATGATTTTCAATACAAGTGTTTTAGTCAAATGACTTCAGACTTCAAATGGATTTCACACAATTGTATTATCGCTAAACTCGATTCGGAACTGTTGTCAAACGCAAAGTTTCTTCTCTCGAAAGTCAAAGATGACCAAAAAGACTTCGAAGAATGTGTTAACTGTTTCGTCAATTACTACACCTATTCTAAGAAGAAGTATTACAGTTGGTTTTCTAAACCCTGTCCTCAAATGCATCCAATAGTTTGGGCTCAAGTCAGAGGTCATCCCTATTGGCCATCAAAAGTGATTAAAGTAAACTCACCGACAAATTCAGTTTTGGTTCGTTTCTTTGGAACCCACGAAAAGTTAGTCCACAAAAGTTATCCACTTTTCATAAAAAATTGTTTTTTAGGGCTTTGGTTAAGGAAAAGGATTGTTATCTAATATCAGAGGAAAATCCAAAAGAGTTATCGGGAAAAAGCCTTCAAAAGGCCCCACAACTGAAGGCAGCCCTCGAAGAGCTAAAATACAGTATCGAATATCTGAACGAAGAATATCCCAATTGGTTTCAATACGCGCCAAAACACTCACCATTTTATATGAAAGATATTATCTCTAAAATTAATTCCAATTCTAATCTCAACGACAATATATCGAACCGACCGAACGATTGGAGACCAAAAGCTCGGAAGACATTCCCCACTCCACAGAGTTCTCTCAAATTGAAGAAAAGCCCGATTGAAATCACATTCAAAGGTTCAAAAGAAGACAAAAAATCCAAAACTAAACAAAATATTGAAATAATTGAATTCAATTCGAACAACAAAAGAGAGCTCAACCTCTCAAATGAATCCATTGCTAAACGAATTAAAACTGAAGTGAAATCTGAGGCTAAAAATGATTGCCAAACATTTGAATACATTACTCAGATATCGAACAATATTAAGGTCTCGACAATAGAACCGATTGAAAGTCGACTCAATTCTAATACTAAACCCAAAATAGAAAGCGATGTGAAAAATGACAAAAAAGTGGCCAATATTTCAAAAGGTATTACAAAATCTGATTTGAAAGAAACAGTGAATAGTTTGCGACTCAGAGTCAAAAGTTTAGAGAAAATGATTGAAACCAAAGATAATAATTACAGAAAACAAATTATAGAAATGCAACAGAAGTCAGATCTGGCGTTGGAACAGATGAGACGGTCTCTCGAAATAGACAAACAAAGACTCGTTGAGGAACTCAATAAACAAATTGCTATTAATAACCAAAAATTAGATGAAATGAAGACTAGTTTTGAGACTGAAATGAATCTAAAGATTGAAAAACACAATTCAGAGATTCAAGATTTGAGACTCAATTTTGAGAAAGAGTTGAAAGAATCAAAAACTAAGATCTGGTGCTTTAGTTGTCTCAAAGAGGCTCAACTGTACTGTTGTTCCCATACTTACTACTGTTCTAACGAATGTCAATTAAATCATTGGGAAAGCCATAAAAAGATTTGTACTCAGAAATAGTCAACAGAAACAAACTGTTTATCACAAGTAATGGAAACACCGCTTGATTTCTGAGAGCACTCGAGTGACTCGACATTTGCTACTTTCCATAAATCGTTTAATTGTTTTGTTTACCAAATGATTGAATTTTTAAGATTTTAATCCATTATTTTTTCACTTTTAGAAAACCTCTGATTATTTTTATTGCATTACTTTTATTGAGTTCTGGCTTTAGTTCCCAGAATTGTCTCATTAATGAGTCATTAATAGTAATAATTATATTTTTACTTAACTTCATTGCAATCGTTTATAATCAGCACATCTTTTGTTATTAAAAGTAACCCTTTTTGAGGACAAATAACTATTATTTACAACTTTTCGTTGAATTATTTGAATTTATTTTTTAGTCGTTTATAAAATATAATCGATTTTTATGAGATATTCAATAAAAATATTTACCATCAAAAAGATAATCGATAACTGATCCATAAAAAAGAATTCTTAAGAGTTTGCATAAATTGTAACACAAGTTATGTTAAAATTAGTCGAAATAGAGCTGAAAATTGTCGCCAAATATTAATCAAAAATATATTAATTGGTATTTCTTTCCTTCAAACCTGAGGAACAGTTTGACCGGAATTGGGAGCACTTGAAATGAATCCCCGAAATAATTCCATTGGTATCTGAAAACGAAAGCCAATGAAAGGTTTTAATTAGAAAATTATTGATAATTACGGGAAAAATAATCGTCGAATTCTTTTCGGCGGCGATTGAGTTAAGAGTTTGCAAATATCTGAGCTGAAGAGCAGCCGGCGATTCACTGATTACTTCGGCCGCTTCTTTCAGAGCCCGCGAAGCCTTTTGTTCGCCTTCGGCTGCGATCACCTGAATATCAATCATTTAATGAGTCAAAACATATAGATTTGCAAAAAGATGGAGACCTTGGCGCGGGCTTCTCTGGTGGCCTCTGCCTCTGCAGCCATAGCCCTCTGCAATTGGACCGGAAGTCCGACGTCTTTGCTGTTAATTATTTGAGTTTATAGTTAAGAGCAAAACAATTGGATAAGTAATTACATTTCAACCCTTTCCACTTTGACTCCCCAGGGATTGGTGGCCTCATCGAGACTGGTCTGCATTACATGAGAGATGGACTCTCTGTCGCTGAGAATATCCGCCAAATTCTTTGTTCCCAAAATGTTTCGGAGTGTCGTCGCAGCCAAAAGTCGAGTCGAAACAGAGAAGTCTTCGACATTACAGACGGCAACCGTTGCGTTACAAATCCGGTAATAAACGACTGCATCCACTTTTACTGTCACCGAATCCTTTGATAAAATTTCTTGCGGCGGAACATTGAATGACACCGTTCTGAGACACAAAACATTTATTATTAGCCTTTAAATTGTCTTCTTTTTCGTACCTGAGATCAACGCAACGGTAATTATCAATGCAGGGAATAATGAAGAAAAGACCAGGACCTTTTGCACCTCCTTTCACTATAAGAGCAAAAAAGTTTTTGATGGAATAGAAAATAAGAGTTGGAATTACCTAATCGTCCCAAACGGAAAATGACTGCCCTTTCATACTCCTGAACGACCTTTCATACGATAAAACAATAATTACAAAAGATTTCAGTTTTAAAGGATATTTGACAATATTTTAAGGATATGCACATCATTTACACTATTTTTTCATTGAAATGACTCAGATTATCGATGGAATCATGAATTGCATAATAAGTTCACTAAGTTTACAAAACAAATGTTTAAACAGAAATTTCATGTTTTATACGAATCCTATTATGAATTTGCATTCAAATACTTTCCGAGAATTTTAGCTATAAATTGAAAAATATTCAAATTTTAAGGAATAATAAGAAGAGATCAATAATAGCAAGATCAATTACATAAATCATAAAACGATAAATAGAAAATACTTTTAATTTGGAGCTTAAGTTAAAGTCATGTAATTTAAAGAACTTCAGGTTATTTCCCATTTTAGTTAATTGTTTGATAATTATTATTAATTACCTTGATACAAAAAAGGAGCGAGAATGGCATTGTAACCACGATCAATATCATGGATACGATAGTCAGGAGCACAGAGCATATGCCAGAATCATCTGAGCCTGGTTAATTAGAATTATATTTAATTAAATTCAATAACAAGTAAACTTAAAATATATCTGAATTAAGTGCTAAACAAATATTAATAAATAATAAAATATTTTTAATATTTTGTTTGAAAAATATGAGAAAATAAATAAAAAATTGTTTTTAAAAGTTTATAAAATTGTGATTAATTTGGAAGACTTTGTTATAAGTTGTTTGAGAAAAGAGTTATGACTTATGACATGACTTATGACTTACTGTTCTGATCCTTTTCGTACATTGGAATTATCTCATCCTTTTGTCCAACAGAAGACATTTTTGTGATTAACTGTTAATTTGACAGAAAAACAAAACATAAGTTGCGATGAATTGAATTCACTTCAGTTGACACCCATTTAAATAACAATATTTGATGGGAATATCAAATGATAAAAGTCTACACAATTTGTAATCTATTGCATAAATATGACGCTTAGAGCTCACAATGAATGCAATCAATGGGTTTGTAAGGAAAATCAGTCCTAAAATGCCAGGAGTGCCAGCCCTGCAAGAAGTGGCAGTCAATCAGAACTATTGGTAAGCGAACCAAACTATTTATAGATCAATAGAATGAAGTAAACAAAATCAAAAACTTAAGGTATGTGTGAACAGCACTTCACACAATTCTCTGCTTAAATAACAAGAATATTGAATTTCACCCTTAAATCAAAGTTAAAACTTTTGGGTTTATGAAGAGTTATTCGATAACTGGTTGTGTTGTAACTGTTGTCTCTATTTTTTGTAATCTCCTAAACATCCCAAACAATGCAATTGATGCCCGATTTGTGGTCAGGATCAATTGAATTGAGTTTTGAGTGAAAGTGAAAACACGAAAATCAGATCAAA
>JAQGBD010000029.1:0-71090 GCA_034698165.1 Punctoribates punctum
AGAGAGAGAGAGAGAGAGAGAGAGAGAGAGAGAAATGGTTCAGAAGTGAAATAATGCATAAAATTGAGAATAAAGTCAAATCAATAAAATGAAAACGAAATAAGAGAAGAGAAGTAAAATTATTTGGCTTTTGTTGCGATCAATAATCACAACAAAGTATTGTAAAACATATATAATAAGTCAGACAATGAATTGCCTCTCAATTTATTGGCCAAACAATTGAGAGAAAGTGTGAGAAAAAAATTCAATAAACTATCAAAAGTCAAATTAAGTTAAGATCTAAACATATACTAAAGAAAAACATGGAGTAATCGCATCGATTCTGTGAACAGAATAAGGGTTTGTTTTCCTCTTTTTCCGCCTTAAATAGAAAAATAATAATAATTTAGATTAAAATGAATTACAAAAGTCTAATAAAAGTTATTAAATTTGTTTTAATTAATCGTTAAAACTGAACACAATATTTGCCTTATGTTTAATTAAAAATAATTTGATTTAATCCAAAATCGGTGCCAAACACACGAACGATAGGCTAACACTACTGCTGTCGTGTGCAATGAAATTTCAATCCTATCCTCACGACACCCAAAACTGTTCCATGAAAATTGAATCCCGTGAGTATTGAACAATTTTTTATGCTGTAATTTTATACACAAAGAAATTGTTTCACAAATTCTTAGCTCTGTTTTCAATTATCGCAAACTTTTTTTTGTTTTTTTTTCCAAGAAATTGAAATAAAAAATATAAGATTTCATGACTGAAGACAATTCTTTTGAATAGAAATACAATTGAATTATATTTTAACATATATTTAGTGTCATTTTGATTCAGTGCTAGAAATCATGACCACTTCTCGTTTCAATAATGAGATTAACCAGGCTCATTTTGCAATTCAAAGCAGCAATTCTTTAGTGTCCTCGTGTTTGACGTCATTTTCATTTTCGCAATCCATGAGTTGTGAAAAATTAATACCTTCTCTAAAATTGAAATTAACAGCTCTTAAGCAACGTAAATGTCAGTAGGAGTAAGCTCAATTTGAGATCTAATTTGAATAATTCAATGAAAAGATGTTTATTTTTAAATACTACTTCATTGAGAATAGAAAAGGATCAAGCTAAATAAATTTAAAGTAAAATAGAAATAATCCCTTAGTTGCTAAAGTTAGATGTTCTTGAAACATGAGAGATGAATGTTTAGCAAAGTAATTAATCCAGGCACATTCACCATAGCGTAATCCTTAATAAATTGAAGAGAACTTGAATAAACTAGTCTTAAATTAATCTTGGTAAATGTTAAATAATTTGCAAGAGGAATTGCCCTTTGATATTTGCAAATTGAACAAACATTGCAAATAATTAAATGACCAAGACAATAAATGGAGAAGTTTTCCCTCCAACTCATTATTTGACAAATTAATCAAATGACAGATATTTTACTCAACCCAAACATCCATTAATTTCAAGAGAAGAGCTTCCATTTATCAGAATAGCTAATTAAACAAGCTCATTCCCTGTCAAACAATTAATCTCATTAGCACCGGTCGGAACAGTTTTCTTATCAATAATCAAAGTATTTTTGCAAAGAAGTCGAAACTGTTTATCAAAATATAATTGATTTTTCTCTCAATTAGATGTTTAGCTGAGAATTGTTTTATTGAAATCATTTATATGATTAGAAACGAGAGAATAGTCATTGTCTTTGACTTCTCATTGAAGTCCTGTTTTGCTTTTGAGACAAACACAGAGTTAATCATTGGATTCATTAATTTTGATTCACTTTCTTGTAGTGAAATATCGATTTTCAAATGTATAGCGATTTATATACGAAGTGATAATGTGTTGATAGAAATGATTAACTGATAGTTGATTTCAGTCTCGTATACAACCGATGATCTGGTATTCGATTGGGAAACCGATACTCCTCTGGCTGTGGACGAGTCGATTGAATTGCCTCAACACGACCTCACCAACAAACTGGTCGGCGACTGCACTCAAGTCTATTCTTCTGGTAAACAAATCTTATTCTTGTCGCACAAAAGAGAGAACTCATTCACAACTCTGTCCTCAATTATCTGTGAATTCTATACGTCTGACAGAAAGTCGTCTAAATTATACAAAAAGTAAAAACTCTCTAATGGTTTGAATTACAGACGAAAAACAAAATTTTGAACTGAATTTAATACCTCGACATAAGTCTGATTTCCATTTGCACTCATGTATTATACAATATTTAAACCAGGGTCATCTTTATATTTTAGTCAAAAGTATGGGATGTGTTTACTTAGGAATTGGCAAAGGCTTTGTGCTAATACTCGAGCACAATGTTGATGTTCGGACTACAGTTACTGTTTTTATGCCATTAAGCAATAGACTTATTTTGTCCAGTTCACTTATAGCCCCCAAATTGAGTGACTGAAATTTTATTTGGTTTGAAACGAGCAATTTTTACCAAGAATATTTGTGTCCCCACATATCCAGATTTGAGTTAATCCATTGAACTCTCAAATCGAGTTTATGAGCACTTTTGGCAGACATTAGATTTTAGTATCGAATTAATGTCTGTTTTTGATACTAACTGTGAGTCCAAACATTGCAAACATTGTCCTCACATTTCTATTAGCGCTCAACTAATGACTTAATCAGTAATTCAACTGATGGCCAAAATTGGGGGCAATTCCGCCGAGATCTCAAAGATTCATCAGTTGAGGGAACGGTTGTGTAAAAATCTCCATGGATATGACTGAACTCTTTTGCTCGCTATTAACGGCTTTTAATCTTTCAAAATACAAACTTTTGAAGCATTTTTGCCAAAATAGTAAAAAATTTAAATTGAATTTTGTAGAAAGAATTTCAAATTTTCCTAGATGATTATTACTATAAAATGATGGAATTTCACTCATTCTTTCACTTCACTGGATATTAACATTTGATTTCGGAAAAAACTAATGCTTTAAGTCTCAAAATATTCTTCATTTGGCTGTAAATCGTCTAAAAATCCAATTTGTGTTCAGTACTGATGACTCACATAAATACTTAAATGACTTTATTTTAATATTTCATTCATTCGTCGCCTAATTATTAGAAGGAATGAAATAATGATTAAACAAAAGGAGAGGGGATTACTGTCATCAGAATAAGTGATTTTACAACTGATATGAATGAAGGAAAGCATCAGTTTTTAGCCAAAATCCTAGTGATTATCGATTTTAATGGAAGTAATTCTTGAAAAACTGAAACACATTTTGATTGCATTAACACATGTTTTATGTAATTATTATTTATTTATAAAAGGATTTCATTTGAATTTAATTCATTAAAAACGTAATGCGATTAGAATTTAATAATAATGTTTGTCAGAGATTATACCTATTCTGAGCTGGATATTAAAGTCTAATAAATCAACTAGCTAGTTTTTATTTTGCAATTTCGAAAAACGTACAAAATTTGTAATTATTTTTTTGAGGATTTAGACCAGAATTTGGATAAAAAACGATTCAAACACTAATGCATTAATCCCTTGTTATTTGATAAAAATTTAAGGGATTTTTGTTTGAAAAATGTCAGAAAAAATCATTTAAAAGGATTCCATTCAATGAAAGTCCACTTTTTTCGCAACCATTGATCAAAGAAATTAAAACACGAAAAGTAAAGATTAGAAAAATCGCAACCAATTTATTTAAAGCCGTTTTATTTTCAAAGGACTTTCCGAAAGAAAATTTAGTGAAAAGACGGAGAAATAAAAGCCTCCAAACATTTATCTGCTTTTAAATCATTTCAAATCCATTGGCAATCGATTGGAGTTTAGTTTTTCTTCGACCAAAAGAAAGTCGACGTCGAGAAAGAGAGTCAAAAAATCCGCTCTTTTTCTGAATAGAATTGATTCCAAGAATATATGAGACACTTCTCAATAAGACATATACTCCGTTCAAACTGCTATTCGGGGCCAGAATTCAGACAATTTTCACATTTCATTCACCGATTTTGCAGACAAAAAATGAGAAAAGGATTAATCAATTGTCGTTTCTCTCTATTTGCAGGTAACTTCACTTGCGTTCAAGTGCTATTCACAATAAAAAGGAGACTGGGTACTTATCACTTCTTTACAAATACTAGTTTTCTATTTTCAGTGCATCTTTTTTATCGCAAAATTAAAGATTTATCATAAAAATCCTTTTGATGTCATCCCTAGACCAGAGTTGTTCACATGATTTAACAAGCTGACTTTCAGACATAATAACAGTATCCTTGAACAGATAATGGTCAAGAATGTTGACCAATATCTTGCTTGTTTTCAGCAATCAAGCTAATTGGATTCAATTTAGGTTAATGTCTTGGTATGTTTACAGAGGAAATAATTGTAATGTTTTGCACATCACTGATAATGCGATGAATTATTTGATATAAATCTGGAAACAGGAGAGCACTCGAAACCCAAGAATTTCAGTTCTGGTTTAGTCTTTAATATTTGGTTTTTATGAAAAATTATTGCTTTTATTTTGATTATTGTTTTTTTTTCTTTTCGTTGAGTTATTGTTTGAATGAAAGCACCGAAATTCAAAGTCTCCCTCCGAAGGCATTCACAGCTAATACACAATATATTTGCAAAATTCAATATAAATTCTAAGTATAAGTGAGAAATATAATGGATTTCTCACAATATTTTGGATTCTATTCATGTCTGTAATCATATTATTATTATTATTATTATTATTATTATTGATATGATATTAACTCGAATTCATTGCCTCCCAAAGAGATGATAGGCTTACAAAATATTCAAAGATTTCAATTATTCAGATGTCTTTCAATGATGATTAATACTACTTATAAATCGTAGCCTTATATAAGAGTCAGTAAAGAACTCAGAGCCGATTCAGGAACAGTTCGAAGATATATAAGAATAGATACAATAAATATATATTTTGCAACAGTTTTCTGATTAAATATTCATATGAAATGTTAACTCAAATTAGAGAAAAAAGTTTTGCTCATATTCTAAGCTCTGGTTTCTATGCTGTGCTATGTTATAGTCGTCTGATATTTCTCGACTCAGAACAGGGAATCGGATTTTATTATTAGATTGAAAGGAGAGCTCCAAAAATGAATCCTTAGAAATGAAAATCCGAATCCAATTAAATACATGAAGTGATTTATGAACTTAAATGCTCTTAAAATAATGAGAATATCTATTTGAATGTCTATTAATAACAATTCAGAAAGTTGAGCAAGGTAGTGGTTTTGCCAAAAGCATTTGGAAATTTCATTTTTTGTTGTCATATACCCATTACTAGAAAAGTATAGAAAAATATTTTCCTAATTAAACTTAAATCGAATCCAAGTGTTTGGAAATTAACAAGTACATTAACTCATGTTGTTGTTTGTACAGGATACTACATATTCCACACATACATCCCAACCTGCCTTATTGTAATTATGTCGTGGATATCGTTTTGGATAAAGGTTTGACTTCTCATAGCATTTGTCACAAACATAGAAACGTTTTGTTAATCAACTTATTTCTGTTAATGAAAGCCGGAAGCAGTGCCGGCGCGGGTGACTCTGTGCGTGACATCTCTGTTGACACTGTCAACTCAACATGCTCAATCACAAAAATCATTACCTCCGGTGTCATACATCAAAGCCATCGACATATTCATGTCTTCGTGTACTGTCTTTGTCTTCGCCTCACTCATGGAATACGCTTTGGTTAACATTTTAATGGCCGACGAACACGTGCCGCACGTGTCTGTGCGCACCACATCCACAAACTCGGCGGCGCCCAACCCGAAGAACAACTCTTCGGCGACAACAACAGGTGGTGCCCAACAAAACGCTACTACTGTGCCTCTCTATACCACTTCCAAGGTATCTATCGATCCATTTGGATAACAAATACATCAAACTTTCTAAACAATTTTCGAGTCAAGAATTTTAAGTTAATTTTCTGGAAAAATATCAAAAAATTCTCAAATCTTTTGAGACATGAAAAGAGAGAATCGATAGGAAACGAAATTTCTTTGAGAAAAAAAGGGAACTACTCTTCGAGAAAATGATTGGCTGAACAAAAATTCTTTGTTTATTGAGTTATGTCCTTAATATAAATGCAAATCAATTGACTATTTAATAGAGTTTTTGTTTTTGTTTTATTTGAAATTTTCGGTCAAATGTTTTGCATTTATTTATTTAATCGAATAAATAGTTTTCCACTCAAATGGGTTTATGACTGTTATCTCCATTTTTAGAGCAATTCATAAGATTTCATAGAAATACTTCAAATCAGTTAATTAACTCATAATTGGTTATTAACTTCAATCAGGAATTTCAGTCAACAGTATTTTTCAATTAATATACAAAGCATTGATGCCTAAGGGAGGGGAGGGGAAGGGCTATAGCCAAAACTCCCTAATTTTTTTGGTCGGTGCCAATTTTTGGTGGACCAATACTCCTCTCCCTGAAGTCGGATACCTTGGCCATCACTGATACCAAGCTTAGTCTCGGGGGATATGAATAAAATTTTGCTTGAACAGATTCAGCCAATCAGCATAAATAGCCTGCTTAATTGCCGAGTACACAATTATGTGGATATACCGAGGTAAAATTGTGGGGTGAACTTTGAAAAAATATAATTACAAGAGGCTATTAATATCTTGTTTAATAAACTCTTGGATTTTTGTCAATTATTCAGAGCTTTTGAGAGGAATGTTAGGCAAAGATATAAAAATTTAGGAATTTTAGTCAATTATACGGTGTTTTGGTTCACAAGTATTTCATTATTGAGTTTATCGCAAATTAAAGGCCAAGTATTTCGAGGAACAGATTTGAATAAATTATTACTTCAATCAAAATAATTGCTTTAATTAAAGTTTTTGTTATTCGTGGCATTTGTCTCATAGATAAGGAAATTATTTAACACTCTGTTAGACTCACCTCAGAAGCGATGATCAGTTTATTGCCAGCGGAACGTCTCAAACCATTAGCACAGAATTGGTATTATTTTAAACATGAGCTCAGATTTAAATGAAGTGAATATTCTTAGCAAAGATGTCTTCGTTTATCTTCTTATCTCTTCTATAAAAATATTGTTTAGAGGAAAGGAGAGCCCAAATGACTCAGTGATGGGAAATCGCTTTTCACTGAATCACTAATTTATTATAACCTTTATTTGTGTGAAGAGTATTAAGAAAAAGAGGTTTTATTAGACAAGTGATGAATCGGAACCTATTTATTAAAGTTAGCAGAAAAAAATACTACCAAATGATGTGTCAATTATTAGAGTTTGACGATCCCTAACACTCACAGCTTAATCAAAATGGATCTAGATTGCCCTCACACAAAAAATAAAAATTCAAATACAAACGAAAGAGTAAATAAGCCATAACTTATAAATCAAGCTTGATCATCAGGCTTTCCGGGAAAAATACACAAAGTATTGCAATCAAAATTCAAGGCATCTAGGTCAATAAGTAAACCTTATTTCCAAATTGAGTTTGTTGATTTATTTTCTGGTTCTATCCATTACCTGATGAAAAACAACAGATATATGAATAAAACTCTGGTATTTGAGATAACCGATGATATGTGTTGAATGTTAGGGTCATTCTGGACAACAACAGCAACAGCCGTATCGGAGTCTGGCCTCCAGACAACACGACAACGCTATGGTTGTCGACCGGATCTCTCGGTGGACGTTCCCCTTGTCGTTCGTTGTGCTGAACATAATATACTGGGCCTATTACTTAAGTTGAAATCATTGCCATTATTTTAATGAACCATACATTCCGTCGACTTTCGTTTTCACCACAAATGACACCAAAAGAAATACTCGATTATTTATTTTTTCTTCTTTTCCGATAAAAAGCATATGAATTAACAACAATGGGTTTTTCACATCTCAAAGCAAAATGTAATTTAAGCGAAAGAAATGCTAATTATTTTACTCGAAATCATCACTACTTTTACATTGGGATCGCTTTTCTGTGAATACAATCTAAAAAATAATGAGAAATATTAATATTAATTATTAATTAATTTATTATAATATTCATCTCCAGTACAACACTTCTCATTAAAACTGTTAATTAACTCAATTATTATCGAATCGAAGAAAGAATTATAAAAAACTGTTTGTATTCATAATAATAAACATTTTCTTCTTTATGTCGAAAAATTGGTTATAAATTATTCTAATCTATAATTAAATTCTTCGATTTTAAAGCTTTTTATCGATTAAACAAAATTTAATAAATAAAAATGTATTCGAATATTGTTATTGAAAATAAAATTTTATCACATAAGTTGATTTTGTCCAAGATACTTTTATATTTTCTATTGCATTTTGGACTAGATGCTTTTCAGCGCCTATTCTATTAAGAATTCTTTTCTATTCAAATTGTGATAAATTATCTTTATAAAATTTCATGCTCTCAAATCTCTAGAGAACCTGGCAAGGAACACGCAATTTATACAAGTACTTGAATCAAGTTAAATTTTGCTGGATAACACTTGGTCTTTGACAATGCGTGGGCAGGTTTTATTCAATTTTAAATTTTGCATCAAGTAGGATTTAATATTAAATGGAATTTCTCAAGTATTTTATATTAAATCGGCAAGTTCAAAAGGGTAATTAAACTAGAAAAGGCGAAAGTAATTAATTTATTACATTCTTGAACACAATTTTCCTAAGCAAAAATGTTCTAGCTCGTCAAGCATTCAAATATTCTTTAATAAAATATATCTTCTAATCGACTCATATTTGTGGAGCTTGGTCATCTCCGTTTGGGATTTATCTTCCCAAACAAAAAGAAGAGGAAGCGACAAAATGTTGCTTGCACAGATGTTTTACTCTGGAGCTTACAAAAGGTTAGAACGAAAAGTCTGTTTAAATTTGAAGATTTATTGAAGACATTTATAATTGGAATCTAATAAATAAATAGCGGTTTTGTCGAAACGGTTTAGACGTTTGAAAGTTTGCGGACTTTTCTTAAAAGTCATTTAAAAGGATTTTTGTGTCAAATCAAGTGATATATTATTCAATGGACTGATATCTCATTAGATTAGAAGAATCGCTTCCAGCAAACTATACCTATAATTATGAGCAAGGACAACTCTGAGTTAATCTATCGCAATTATTATGCAATACATGTATCTGGTTGAATTTAATCTGGTAAAATATTCATATTAATATCATGATTATATTTTATTCAAGTTGCATTGAATTTTTGCATTGATATTTTAATACACAAATGAGCCAGCACATATTCTGAATAAATATACGCAATGAATCGGCTGATGATCTCTATTACTCTTTAATTAAAAGCATTTTTTCCACTCAAAGAAAGCCTTGGATTTAAAGGGAATTCAAATGAATGACAAATAATATGAATATTTGCATAAAAAGAGCCCAGAATTCAGTTATTCAGTTATTTGCCTAAAAAATGGAATCTATTTAATAGCTTTTGGAAGTGATTTAAAGAGAAATGTGTGATAATGTCAGCAATAAATTCAAACCATTCTTTCGATAAGAGGTTAAGTAAAACAGTTCTCAAAGTAATGCAAAACAAATAATTCATAAAATAAGTCGATTTGACATTAAATTAGCCAAAACTTTGACGATTTCAACTCAAACTTCATTAAGAATAGCATTTCAAGTGCTCTCAAATCAATTTTTTAAAAATTTAAAACAATTTCCTGAAAACTAAGTAATAGTAATTTTGAACAGTGATGTCCAAAGGGGGTAATGCAGTGATCACCGGAGCCAAGTTAAAAAAAAAATACAAAGGGGGACCAAGGTAAAATTTTTGAAAATTTAGGAAATTTTCTTCAACTCACTCCTGGCCCCTCCTTGAGGAAAAAAATCTGTACTACTCCCAATGACTCGAGGTGTTGGGCATCACTGATTTTGAGTAAATACGTTACCGGCATTAACCCAGGGGATTTCTAATGACTAATTAATTGAGTAAAGAAAAAGTAACTTCTATTTTAATTTCTAAAACATTTGACAATCAAATTAAGAGAATCAGATTTTTAAAATCAAATAATTTATTCTTCAATTTTCAACAATATTTTTGATAAAAAACGATTAATTTGCTAATAAATTATACTTAAATTAGTTAATCATTTCCCGAAAGTATAGTTTTTGATTCAGTACTCGTTCGCCAAACACTCAGAATTAGTCAAACAGTGAGTCATTTGAAGCAATTAGTGGTCAACTCTTCCTATTGAAAGCAAAGAATCGATTTAGAGTCTGCCTAAATGGACCAGGCCAGGACCTTAGCCAAGGATAAACTGGATTTGACTCCCGAACAAGTTGTCGATTATCTGAAGAGAAACAGAGCGCGAGTCATATTACACGCCATTGCCTTTCTTTTCCAGCTTAAGACTGTTATGTATTTTGTTCGCGGAGGCAATTGGAAGGACAGGTATGGGATCAGCAAACTATGGATCTTGTTTTGGTTCATCATTTTGATGGCACTCTTCGAAGACATCCGATTCCTCGACTTTTGGCTCAAGAAGTTTGGATATCTTCACTATTTGGATGGAAGTGAAGGCGGAGGAGGGGGTGGTAAAGGTAGTAAAGTCGAGTCGACCCTGTCTTCACCATCACCACCAAGGTCATCGCCATCGTCTTCGCTGTCATCTTCTCCAAAGCCTGTTCCGATTTCATCGCCGTCTTCGACAAAAATCAGTTCGAAGTCATCGTCCCCGTCGTCGTCGCCCTCACCGGCAAAGAAAAAGACAATCTGAGGGCTGTTTCAAGAGATCCGAAAAGACTTTTTTACTTGAAATCTATTTTCTTCAAAAGAATTTTAGTCTAAAAATTTAATTAAAACTGATTTGGTTTCAAAATTCTTCAAACTTTTTATCGATAAATAGTTTTTAAAAACTCTTTAAAAAGTGATTAACAGATGAGAAACAGCTCTTCTTTGAGACGTTCAGAGAGTTATTCCCAGTTTTTATATCCTTGGCCTCAATAAATTAGCCCAAACTATGAGATGATTTTTTTGGCTAAAATGTTCACGTCCAACATGGGATTTATTGGAAACTTTCGATTCCAAGGGGAGAATTGAGTCTCCTTTTCATCGCAGTGTTGATTATCATTAAAAAGTCTGTATTTATTTGTATTACTTTTTCGGTCTTTGTTTTATCTTTTGGTTCAGTTGTCGTTTCTATATATTACTTGACATGACTTGAATTGCTAGAAACTATTCCTGATTCTTATGGTATGTCCTTTCGCTCGACTCATCTCAAAGTCTATGCTTAAGGAAAATGAATTTTTAAAAAAAAAAACTCAATTCCGATATCATCTTTCAAACGGATCAATACATTGCTTGCAATTGAATTAAAGATTAGATTCAAAGCTAGAAATTGTTATTTGATTTTTTTGACATCCGGGAAAAATAACCTGGATGTAAGCTACTTGATATTTGAAAATCAATTCGGATTTGATGCGGGGCCCGAATATCGACATTTTATCGCTAAACCCATTCAACTGTCGGAATGAAGTGCTCGACACTGAAAATAATGTCCTTTGAATGCAATCGTCAAATAAAAAAGTCTTTTCTCATAAAAAACATTAAGTGTTGAGCTTTTTTACAAGACTTGGGAAGTGACCAAGGTGGTTACCACATACAAACACTGGGCTTAACACTGAGATATTCTGCTCATTGCAAGCACAGGCACAATTTGTGTCAATCTAATAATAATAATTGTAGTAGTTAATTTGTATAACTCTTCTAACTTGATTTGATTACATCTAATTGAGCTTGGTATAATTGAAAAATGGAGAACTCCTGTTTGCTGTTGAATACATGGCGATTACATTAAGCGGGATATCCCTATATTCAGCGAAAACATGGTATTCCTGGCCATTTCTACACACTTTTATTTTTATTAATTGACCGATGAATTAGAATTGACATAAAAGGAAGTCCTCATAAAAGTGTTGTTCCGAAAGGCAAACAATTTAAACTTTAATCCAATTATTATTATTATTTCCATTATTACTATCCTTTCTGTCAAATACTATTAGAGTTTTCTTTTACTATCTTTTCATTATTTTTGACGATTCAGAGCAATTTTAGACAACTATTTCCAAGGCTCAAACTTATTGATTAACTATTTGTATAGTTTGAGGTCATTTTTTGTGAAAAATTGAATGAATTTTTAAAATACATTAAAAATATTGAGTTTTGAATTAAATTAAATAAAATTTTGAGAGAAATAATAAATTTTTCAAAATATATATTATATTAAAAATGAATTTTTCTTTCGCTATTAGTCAGAAAAGGTTTCCGTTAATAAGAAAAGCGTTTTTTAATCGAAACAAATATTTTATACTGAATTTGATTTCAATTGAAATCAAATATTAGTCAGGAATTGAAATTTCCGGATATATCCCAGTTTTCGCAAAACGGATTAAAACATTTCAAATGAGTTGACTTATTCTGATAAATATTTCGTATTTAAAATTCAAATATAAAAATTATGAATGGATTTAAGAATATTAAATATCAAACAATTAATTGTCTGAAAAGTTTTTTTTGTAAGCCTTAAGCCATAAATTACTTGGAATTTGAGTCAAAAACATGTTTTGAAGAAATTCTCTTCTCTTCTCTTGTTTTTCGTGTCTTCTCTTCGCTTAGGGTTTAATCAAATGTGAAAAACGAGTGAAAAGTGTTTTCCATTGTTTCCAAACTCAATAAGGAGTCCGAAGAGTGGTTTCATTAATAAAATAACGATTCAATTGAAACAAATTTTGTTTTTCAACAAAACCTTTTCGCAGAAAATCTGTTTAAATTTTAAACCACATCAATGACCGGAAAACTAAATTATCAATGTTTCTCATGGATCCAATATTTTCCCAAACATGTAGAATAAGCAAGGGCATCTGTGCAAAGAATAAACAGGGCTTAATTATTCAATCAAGTGGTGAATCAAATTCACACATTATTTAAGATTAAAAGCTGGGATCAGAAGAAATATTAACCGAAACAATTGGAGTGCCAGAGAACTGGTCGGTGTCCATAAAATCGGTGCTCAGAAGGCCTGAACCGAAAGAGTCGTTCACTATCTCCGAGATCTGATTTATTGCTTACATTTTTCTGTGATATATCACTGAAGAAAATCTATAAACTTAATCATTTAATGTATAGAATATATATCTAATGATACATTAAAAGAGTTTTTTTTTGCTCTTAATTTCATGGTTTGCTTTGTTTTAATTAAATTTGTTCTTTGATTTTCATCAATCATTTGTAAGTCTATCGCAAAACCACTTTTGGATAAAAAATAAAAGTTTGAAAAATTGTTTAAATTCTCATTTAAAAGACGTTTTCCAGACATTTATATCAGAAAATCGGTTCACAGGACTAAACCATTCGGTGATAACAACCAAATGATGGACTGCGTGTCTATTCTGTGCAAAATTGGCCCAAAATTTTAGCCCAAACTAAATATTTGTCTGCATTTCCAATAAGTGTTCAAATATTTTACTAATAAAGAATTTGTAATAGTTTTGAGAGGGTGTCAGCGTATAAGCCAGGGACCAATAGATAGATCCAATAGATCCTACACACATTTACAATCGCCCTGAGCTATAATTAAAGCGTAAATACAGTAATTGAATCAAACCATATATGAAATGGATTTTTATATAAAACACTTGTTTGCCATTCATCTGATGATGCGTTCAATTATCTCATATCACGAATGAATACATTCCTTACAAACGTCTTATTGTTTACTTAATTGTCTCCTTTTTATTGTAAATTTCATCTCATTTTAATTGTATTCAAGATATGAGTCGCAAAAGAGTAGTTCCCTTCCGATGACTGAAAATATTTTATTCGCAAAATAATAATCAAATCTAATGAAAAAGTTTTTAAAGTTGGTTCAAATGTCAACTTTGGTAATGATTTGTTTAGAAAAAGTCAATTGTTTTCATGTAATTAATACTTTATTTAATTGCAAGACAATTATTATTAGTCGTGATTTCAGTTCCTCTAAGTTTTAATCGATTCCAGGCTTTCTCTGAAACTTGTTTTCCTTTAACTGAGTTTTATATCAATGAAATAGATTTTATCGCTTTTCAACGAAATCACGACTTTTCTCATTCATTAAGACCTTATTAGAAGAGTTTGGTTATCAGCGGATCTCTTGATAAGTATTTTGTAATCCAATTATTTGTCGACAGCCACCAGAAGACGATACAGTGATGTCCAACGAGACGGCCAGCGAAATGGTCGGCACCAAACCCGTGGCCCCGCAAATGGATATGAATATGTACGCCACCAGAAAGACCATCGCACAGGGTTTGCATAACTCTCCGTTCAATTAAATAGATTAAAAATTGTTTAAATTAATTAAAACTCAGGAATAATGGATTTGGGATTAATGTGTGCCAACGCTTCTCAACTCAAATGTATGGATGATTTCAAATGCAAATTCATTTCACTTCAATTGGCTTTCATTTTATATTACGAATAAATGCGAGCCATATATGGAAAGGAATAGCTTTGGGAGTAGTTAACTATAGCCATACCATAGCCCTAATGCCTGAGCTCATGGATGTAAGTGAGAACAAAAGGCTTCAACAGAAGAGATGACAAATTCATGGCTAAAAGCGTATGGCTGTGACCTGAACGCCAAATGCCATCACTTTTGCCGGACTTAAGCCCTGAAATGAAATGATTTATATCAGAAAAACATTTATTATATTTGGAAATATTGTTAATTAATACTATTTTGACCGAAAAACAGATGTATTACTGAACTCGAGTCAACACAAGTTCTTCGAAGTGACCATTGCTTTAATCACTTTATCGATAATACTTCAAGTGAGTAGTCTTTAGATCTATTCAAGTGATGCTCCAATCATTGGAGTGTGTCATAAAAATAGGACATAATGTCTGACAGTTACATAACTTAATCCCATCCCCTAAAAGAAATATAACAATAAATAATACGGAAAACCAAATGATATCAAAGGATTCAAACAAATAGCAGATGAAAATCAATGAGTATTTCTATTGAGAAGTACTTCACATCATTATTCACAATACGATTACATATATTTGGCTTTTATTTGTCAACAGATTATCGTCGGAATTGTGTTCATACTATTGGGTCGACTAAACATCAACTTCTTTGTCGACAGAAAAAAGGCTGACCTCATGAACAACGCCTCTGTTATACTGATATTTCTGATTACTGTCGTCAATGTATTGATCACAGCGTTCGGGCCCAGCGATGGCGGTGGCGGACAACCTCAACATCCCACAGCCTGGACTAATTTCTACCCGGGAAAACTTGCCGACACAAACAAATAAAAGTAAATTTCATTTTGCTGTTCAGTGCTATAGCTTTCAGAGCATTTCCTTTGAGGACTGCATTATTGGAGCACAGAATTAGATTTTTAGGCGATTTAAACACTTTTTATTTGCGTTTATTTATTCAAAATACGGTTTATTTACGGAATAGTTGTGAAAACTTGACTTTAAATTCGGTATATTTGTGTAAATTGTTGTGTAAAACAAATATATATTTTAAGTTTGGCCTCACTTTCGGCACAGAATGTGAACAGAATTTCAAATGAGTTTTATTATTAACTGAACTCCAAATTGAATTCATTGAATCATTTTTAGTATCAAAACATTCGCTTCAAACCTAATATTCATATTTAAAGCTATACTTTTGTATACATTTATTCCGATTTATTACAAATATAAAGAAAATAAAATTTTTGATTTTCCTGAATATAAATTATAATTATTCGCAATAAAAATTCATTCATAAGGAAAGCATTTGTTTCTTGGAATAAAAATAACGTTTTTATGTCATTTAATATACTTTTTAGTCAGTGTTGCGGAAAATAGTATCATTCGTACCATTAAATAGTCCACTAAATAATGAACCAGGTTTATTAAAAGCAATTAAATAAGAGAATATACTGTCTTTAATGATCACATATATAAGCAGAGAATATATGAACACTGTGTTCATCGCCCAGTCCTCCAATAATGTTGTGTCATATTATTCTCAAACAAAACATAATTCACTGAACAGAACAACAAATACAGTCGCGAATCGATGGCAGAGAGTTGTCCGGCATTTCTGATAAAACATTTCTGGTTTTGCACAACCGCTGGAGTCCTTTACTTCTTGTATTGGAGGGACTGCTGGTATGCGACTGACTTTGATTTGTATTGTATTCAACGAGACGTTCCCCAGAATTCCGGATCCAATTCTCATTATTTTCCTGGTTTTCCATCAAATTATCCGAAATATCTTCGCTATCATTACTGAAAATAAAATCTTCGGAAAAGGTTTCATAATTTTTCACCAAATTCTTTGAATTGCTTTTCAATTGGAGCGTTGGCTGCGAGTGGTGTCCATTGGACTCAGCGATGGCCACTTCATCCGCCAGAGATAATTGATTGACATAAACGTGGCTATGGTTTGAGTGTTTGTCTCTTGTGTTTGACGGCAATAATTCAACAGAGCGTTCATCAATAATCTTGCCATAAATGCCATAAACTGGTATATTAGCCGCAATCACTTTTTGCTCGTTTATTATTTGATTGTCACCAGAAATGCAATTATCAGATACTAGTCTAATGTCAGAGCCATTGTCAGCGCCATCGTTGCCATCAACGACATCATCAATCTGTGGATCATCGAAAGCGATCCGATAGAGATCTGGTCTTATTTGTGAGGCCTGGCTATGGAGGAGAGTATTGTTCCTGATTCGGGCCAATTGGAGCACTTCATTCTTAATGGCCATCACGTCTGTCACATGACTAACATCTCGGCCTCGTTTTGATGAAGCGTTACTGCAATTGGAAAGCAGTGAAAGTCTATCGCATTTATCTTTTTGTTGGCCATAATATTCAGAGTTATCTTCCTCTTTGTCTCTCTCAACACTGCGATCATTATTATCCTTATTTTGGGAATACTTCACATCAATGTTTGACATTTTTTCTCATTTGTCTCTTATCTCACACAACATAAGAGAAATATTTTCAAAATTACTCTAAAAAACACTCAAATGATTTGAAACACAAAAAAAATTATACTCTTCTGAAGGAAACAAAATTTGCGAAACAATACAATAAACGGACAAAAAGTGATGAAAAAAGTTAAACGAATCCAAAAAACATAAGACTTTTGAGGCTTTCCATCAAATTATTGAAAATAATGTCACATTTTTTGATGATTTCGTACAAAAGATGAGTTCATAGAAAAGTCTGATTTTTCAAAATACATTTCGTCTGGAATTTCGTTTGTAATCCATCACAAAAAGCCAGAATTCATACGAGAATATGAGTTAATAAATATATTCATCATTTTTTATACACTTTTCTGGTTTTAAACAATTTTCCTCCAAATCCTCCAAAACAATGAAAATGCGTTTCAAATGAAGTGAAAATTTTTCAGCAAAAAAAAAATAAGTAATAAACAAATTCAAATCAGGCGTCAGAAGGCATACACTCAGGACTTGATGTCATCCCAAACACATAATACCTCTTCTTTGAAATCAATCTATTTTTGGCACCACTTGAAACTCAGATAATCCGCGTCTGTTCTCAGCGATGGAGAAGTGGTGGCGAATGTCTTCTCAAATATATTGAGACATATTTCTAGAGCTCTATTATTAGGTCCGCTCCACAAAGATATTCAACTCAAGCGAAATACTCCGACTTAAAGGAACGGATGCTTTAATTTAATTAATTAAAAGCTATTTTTAATGCTCTTTGAAGGGTATTTGGGCTCAGCATTGAAAACTAACAAACAATCTTGATGAAGTTATCAATCTACATTAAATGTAAAATCATAGCAACTGTTTGCAAGAGTCTATCTCTTACTAAGAATTTAATTCAATTACATTTGTAATTATTAAACACTAGTCATAGAAACACAAAAACCAATAAAATGTTAAATATTTGCATAATTTATAATTTGTAACACAAATCGAGAATATTCTGTAATTTTGCCAAAAATAATGGAAACTTTTATTCCATTCCCTATTCTGTGCAAAGTTTACATACGATTTATCGGATAAAATCTGAAAACTAAAAATATTCATCTTAAATTCCATGAATAATAATGAGCTAGGTTATTTTGAAGAAACTCGAAATTGAAACTGAAATTTCTCGAACAAAATCAATAACCCTGATTAAACTGTACTGGCTTGCCAGCAGTGGGTGTTCGGTTAGGTTTTCTAATTTATTATTCCATAAAAGAAAGGAATCAGAAACTGTTCAGGTTGAAAAATAAAGAGAAACTCGCATTAAATATAATCAAATTGTGTCTCGGCTTTAATCAAATGTGTGTTTGAAAAGAAAAGTCGTTTACATTCCTATTCACGAGAATTCCAATGATTTGTTTCATCAGCTTTTCATTCAGTGCTCACAAAACGACTCTAAAAACAATTTAATAGAAGAATGAAATCAAATGATAATGACTTCAAATAACACTTTTATACCAAACAATAAACTCAAATAATTTCCATCATTTCTAATCAGATAAACGCTTTGGAGAAGGAAAACAGGCTTTGAGACCCGGATTATTTAACTCCATGTTTTCCTTATTCTAATGTCAAATCAATAAAAGGACAGGACTTATATCTATTTCCACTGAAATATATATCTTTTTGTTTGTTTTGAATTTCAATTGATTTGAATTCAATTTTCAAATGAATGGAATTTATTCCGAAATTCATTTATTACAGGGGTGGGCGAGGTCCGAGACCCTAGGGGGGGCCGTAGGGGGAGGCCGATTCGAGCTCTGGTCTAGGGGGGGGCCAAATCCCAGATTTTCGGTCTTAGGGGGGGGGCCAAATAAAAAAGCCGTTTTTCGGCCAAATACGGCGATTTTCGGTCAAATTCGGGTTGAATCCGGTTTATTGGGGCCTAATTTAGTTCGAATCGTACTTAATTCGGTTAAAATCGGGTTAAAATGGCCAAATTTACCGAACATTACCGAAAATTACCAAAAATATCCAAAAAATTGCCAAAGTCAATTTTTTGCCCAATTTTTCCTTCGATCCTATGGGGGGGGGCCAAATCACACTTTTTGACCTTAGGGGGGGCCAAATCTAAAGGCCCCCCTTGCGCACCCCTGGATAAGACCCTCATCTCATCATTCGGAATTCAAGACATGTTTTATTCATTTGACATTGCTCAATTTATGCTAATAATGTTTCATCGGTTTAAGGGTGAAAAATAAAATTCCATAAATAAAATTAAAGGACTGAACATTTTTATTTAATCTAGACTCAATTCTAATTCTTTTAATTAATTAAAATTTTATCCAAATCAGTTCATTTGTATTTAATAATGATTAAGCTAGCTTATCTCTTCAGATGATAAAAATATCAAATTTCTAGTTGTAATTCCTTAGTTGTCATTTGTGTATTATCAAGTTTAAATTCTCAATTTGAAGATTAACCTAGGATTAAATTTCCTGATTTCAAACAGGAGTATGAATAAGGCTCATTAATTTTAATGATTTAATATCCGAGCACAGAATTAACGTCAAATTCAGATTATTATTCTGAGCCTTATATTAAAGTTCATTAAAATTCTTAATGTTTTTGAAGTCAAATGCAATTATTGTTTATATTATTTAAGAAATATTTGACTCAAAAAAAGATATTTAAATAATTCAAACAAAGCATCAAAAATAGAGAACAGAATAGAAAATGATTTTAAATATTTTATTGGATTTCATAATTCATGTGAAGATATTTGAAAATTTTCGTGACATTCAAGTCATTAGTTTTTGAAATAAATGCTCGAAAATAGCTCTGAATTGAAGTGAAACCAATTATTGAGTTTAATATTCAAATTTGTTTTTAATCTAATTTAATGAATATTTTTGAGTGAATTCTCTGGAATTTCATTAAAAATCTTTTGACAAGAATTTGAGGTTTTGTTGACTTTTTGGCGAAAAATTTAATTAATTAACCGAAAGCTTAATCCATGAAATGATGTAAGACTTGAGAAAATATTTTCATCGAAATCCAAAAGAAAAGAAAATCATGTAATTTAATGAAATATAAACATGGTATGAGCAAGATATCAAATTCATATTATTATATCCTCTTAAAATACTACCTTGCCTATTTAAATTGACATATTGAGATCTGTCCCAGATCAATCTATTCCTGGTCGTATTTATTTATCAAAATAACAACAAAACTTTATTAAATAAATATCAAAATAATAGTCTTATTTATATCCTGGTCATTGTTATAGAAGAAAAGAAAGTGAAAACAAATAAGAAAGATGTATGAGAAAAACGATGCGGTTCTCTTATTTCAGACTCAGACTGTGCTGAGCACAGCATAACCCAGTCTTTGGAGGCTATCATTTAAATTAATGACAACAATATTAGTGTCGAAAATCTTTGTCTGATATCAAAAGAGAGAAAAAATATCTAATATTAGATATAATAATAAAGTCTAATAACTATTATTTTGTGTCTAATATCTAACAGTTGTTACACACAAAGCCTTATTCTGTGCAAATCCTGTGCAGAAGACATCATCAAAAGTGTAATAAAAAGCGAAATTCGATATAATTATGATATGACTTCTGGCAAACGATCAAATTTCTTCATTTTCTGCTCATTGGTTGCAATTCTCCAGTATTACCATGCTCAAATAAGCTACTTATTGATTGTATGTTTTAAGGCCTAAATTTTACATCAGGTCAATCAATATCTTGGTTATTATGTTCCTTAAATACAAGTTCCTGATTAGTAATTGCAATTTAAAAAAGATGATCATATTAAGTATTCTTAAAAAGGCCATGATAAGTCTCTTAAATAGGAAATTTAATAATTTTGATTTACTCAAAATGGAATTTTCACCTTTCAATTACGTTAATTCACAATACTTTGCTTTTAGTTTATTGAAATTAAGCATGCAAATTTATGACAGCTTTACTTTGAACTCAATTTTATTAAATTCTCGGTATTTTTAGTGCTCTGAAAATCAATACAAAAAGTAAAAACAATTTTATTCGAAACACAAATCTCTTTCAAATGCAAATGTATTTCAATTTGATTATTAAAAGTTGTGTTTTAAGCAAAAGTTTATTAATATTTGTGTCAAACTTTCCTAGATAATTAAAATCACATAAACGATGCGTTACCTCATACACAAATTCATTATAATGACAAAAAGTTTCAAAATATTAATAAGAAAATGGCAAGGTGAAAACTAAAATTCTAACTTTTACTAGATTTAATTTTATATTTAATCTTCAAATCTTTTGACATGAAGTTCATATTATGAACTTGATTATTATTGGACAGCAATATCTCAGTTTCTAGAAAACCTACATAGAGTAGGAGTCATGTGGTGGGCTTCTGGGGGACAGACTGTGGCACAGTTAGTATTGATCGAGGAATTCAATGCCAAACCTTCAAAATTGATTAATAAGAATTTTCTTGTGTAAAACTAATCTTGGTCATTTCTTTATTGCTGAGATCAGGAATTTCTCATAACTTATAACTTATCTAACAATAATTCATTGGAAATTGCCAAACAATAAAACAAACTGTCCAGGGTCACTTTAAACAATAATAAAAACATAGATTTCACTTTTGATATTCTCCGACACATTTCATATTTCAATGGAAAGCAATAAATCAATGGAAAAATATTGAAAGAAAAACAAAATCATCTTTCAATTCATAATTTGTAGGAAACATAAATAATTTTATCTATTATTTGAACTTGCCTAATTCATAAGATATATTGAAAAATACTCTAGCGATTGGTGAGAGTTATGTTTGGATGGATAAGTCCTCTGGAAGACAAATGCAATCTCAAGCAGTGGACCAAACCTACTTGATAATCCTTGATAATTTTAGGGTTTGGGGCAGGGTACTTCATTGACTCTGTTTTGATACTTATATTTTGTTGCTATGAATAAAAATCTGTTCAAATAATTTGTACACATTTAAGAGAATATGAAAAAATATTTCCGTTTATGTCTGGATTGGTCTCCGATTCGGTTATTTACAAAACTATAATTCGTTTCTCAAATCAATAAAACCTCGAAAAGTCATAAAAATTAATTATAGAAAACATAATATCAATAAAAGATGTATTTTTATCGCATAATTCATGAGACAATTGTCAACATTCGCACATCTTTTTGTCATTTGAGAGAAATTAGACTAAAAGGTCACAGTTATAACTGTGGAAAAAACACCTAGCAATTTATAGCAAACTATTGCATTTGAAAACAGATTAGATTTAATTTGAAATCATAGCAACCAAAGGCTTTTAAATACGATATGTTTTACTCCTGGAAATCATTTGAACGTTATTTCAAATAACTTATTTGTCTTCAAATCAAGGAATGAATTCTTGAAAATGGAATTCATATTCTTTGCATTTGGTTTTTGCTCGAATATATTCCAAGTTCTTCAGAATCAGTCCATTATTTCTTATGGTTTAAGAATCAAAACTTTATTTATAATAATTTACTTCATTTACAAAACGAGTCAAACAATAACAGAGTTAACCTGCAATTTATTCGAGTTATCGTTTCTCATCAAATGTGGAGTTTTTCTCTTGAGTTTCATTAATTTCAATATAAACTATCAACAAATTGTTAAAATTCTTGAACAAATCTCATCAAAACTCGACGACAAAGCAAAGAAGAGTTCCAAGAAATTCAATTATATTCTGTCAATTGTATGGGTGATAGTCGTCTCTGTAAATATGATCGGGCTCATTTGTCAGGACATTCTCACAGGAATATATTCACCAAAACTAATAATTGCGTCCATTTTTTGGTCAACTAATTGTTTTGGTTGGATAATAGCCACACAATTCCTGTTCTTATGGCTGTGCCATCAAATATCTCTTCTGGAGAAACAAATTGCGAGTGAAGTACCCAATCGGTCGTCGCGAAGAAATTATAATCTTTCAACTTTTCAGACCAATATTGAACTTTTTATTAATTTAAAACAATCGGTGAATAATTGGATTGGATTTCAGCCGTTCCTATGGTTCTGCCATTTGTTTGCATCGACTTGTCTTCGACTGACAAACATTGCGGTCAATCATAGAAACAATTATACAATATTTCGAAGTCTTTTCGAGTATTGTCTTCACATTATTTTCTATATTCTGTTCATATTTTCTGTCAATTACTTTAATAACAAAAGATTGACAAACAATCAATTGGTTGATCTTTTGGGTAAGTCCTCTGACAGTCAACTCTTTAACCGAAATACAATTAATTTGCTTACAATCGGAAAATTGGTGGAAACCTATTCCAAGACCTTTTATAAGGTGTGGAATGCGTTTACAATAAGTAAAACCTTTTTCATGACTTATTTGGATTTTGTAATTGTATTCACTGTTATGTTAACACAGAATATCAAACCTGATAATTGATAATCAAACGGACTGTCAGGGGATCCTCAAAATAGTGGCGAAATACCCATCGATTATGTGGTTTCAGACTAAGACGGGAACTGTTTTGTTAAATCAATTAATTAGAAGACATTTTTCTTTATTATATTTAATGTTTTGTTAATTTAAGAGTTTTCTGTCTAAACATACATTTGATTAAAATATAGGAAAAGTTATAGAAGTATAAAATTTGATGTTTTTTGAGCTCAAGTATTGTCTATAAATATTTTTAAAATATAACAGTCTTTGTTTTCAGGCAAACCACGGGTTTGTAATCAGGGTCTGCGTTGTCGGACGAGATTCAGGTCTGGGCTCAAGCATTGAACTGACGATATCTTTGATTCCTTTGCTGAGATTGGGTTCGATTTTCCTCCTGAAGTGCCAGTTCTTAGACAATTGCTTCTGAAGAGTAACCGCTTCGTCGTCGTCCATTTTGAAGGGAAGGCCATCGTTTAGAAGAATATAGAAACAGACGCCCAGACTCCAGATATCTGACATCAATGGATTGTATGCTGTTCTCTGTATGATCTCCGGCGCCAAATATGGATATGAGCCGCAGTACTGATCACTCTTCGGGTTGTTTGGATCCACTTCTGTGGCATAACTAAAGTCAGAGATTTTGGGAATGTTTTTGTGAGACAACAGAATGTTTTCCAATTTCAGGTCTCTGTGGGCTATGTTTCGAGAGTGAAGATCATTGACTCCATTTAGGATCTGCTTAAACATTAGTTTTGCCAACTCTTCAGTGAGTGAACCGTTGTCTCTGACAAAGTCAGTCATCGTTCCCTTTGTGGCCAAATCCATTATTATCCAGACTCTGTTCCAACACTCCTTAATGGTGAACACCTTTATAATGTTTACCGATTTCGGCATTTTCTTCATTATCTTCAACTCGTTTGGCAGGAAATTGAGTTTATAGTTCTCTCCAATTCTGTCGATGTTTATCACTTTGAGGGCATAACTTTGGTCGCGTTTACGAGACTTCAACTTATAAACGTTGGCGTAATTACCGTACCCTAAGCTTCCCATCACTTCACAGTTGGCTTTGGCCGCAAACCTCTGGAGATATTTGAGTTCCTCTGCCGACACTTGTTGTCTCTTTAGGGTCAGCCCTCTGAGGGAAGCGTAAGCGCTTTCGCCTCCTTTGAATGCCTTCTGCGTCTGTTCTCGTAGTTTGTCTTCAGATATGGTCGTCTTCTCTTCGACGATGTCGTCCGCGTCTAATTTTAATTCAATGTCTGGCGAATCAGTCGGAGAACCCTTCTTCTTGTCTTTAAGATTCTTCTTTTTTGACACTTTGTTTGGATCACCCGAACAACAGCAGACATAATATCGAAGACATTTACAAATGTTTCCCATAATTAGAAATCAGAGCAAAGGAAACAATTCTAAGACTTATAAAACAATTGATTTCAAACACTTATCAAAAGAGGAATGAATTAGTTGTAAATCAGTGGACAGTTGACTCAAATCTGAATTATTTTCAAATTGGATGCGATTCGTGAATCACTCAATTGTTATCAATTTGTTATACAATTCTCAATAAGTTTCGGTTATTTTTATTTAAATTCATATATTGTTTGAAAACTCTAAACTTGGTCTTAATCTCGCAATTATTTAAATTTCATTCAATTTTTACAATACTTTTTGAGTGTTTAATCTGTTCCCGAATATACAGTTTTGTGTAGTTTTGATTGAAATCAATTTTTACCATCAATTCAAACGATGACAGAAAAGAAGAAATCCAAAGTCAAAGAAGAAGAAGATGAAGAAGAAGTGGACAAAGAAGAGGACAAAAAGAATTCAAAGAAGAAGAAGAAGGGAAAGTCGAAAGTAGAAGAAGAGTCGGAAGAGTCCGTCGACGACAAAAAGAAAAAGAAGAAATCAAAGGTAGAAAAGGAAGAGTCCGACGACAAGGAGGACGAAAAGAAAGCCAAAAGAGCCAAATCTGTGTCTAAAATTGAGAGCACTCCTCCCTCTGCTGATGTGGAAAAGGCAGGAGTGGATCCACCTGTTGATCCGATGAAAGATAAGGAACGGTTGAAGATTTTGAAGAAATGTGTCAGTCATTTGTGTCTTCTGGTTCTGGTGTTGGCCGTAATGAATGTATTCCTGGGTTTAGCGGCGCATCTCTTCTATGATAACAAAACCCATTTAGTCCTCTTCGGCGGCCTCTCTATTATGCAACTGATCGGAGCGCCCATCGGTTGGGTGGCTATTAAGATGGGGAACCGAATGCTGTTTCTGGTCTGTGCCATAATTAACCTGATCTGGATCATCGCAGTGGGCATTCTGTTGGGCTACTATTGGCTGATCAATTCGTCGCCATCTTTTAAACAAGAGATCGCTCTTCATGTGGGCGCCATATTCTTTATGACAGCCTCTATAATGCTGGCCATTTGCTGCTTCCTTTTGATGAACCAAATGGATATGATTAACATTACTTACAAGAAACCAGAGGTCGTTATATCGGCGGAGGGAAAGGCCAGCGAAAAGGCAAGACTTAAGAAGAAATAGACCTCTCATTCAATTGGACTCACTTTCACTGCTTTTCGATTCAATTCTAAATTTTATTGAAAATTATTACAAATCTTTTGAATATTTGTGTGAAAAATAAATTATTTCTTCAAATAAATAATGTTTTTCATAATTTAATGAATTAATTGTCGGTTTGTTTGTATTTTCGGTGAATAATCGGTAAAAACATGAATAGTATTCCACTTATGATCGTTAGTAATGAAGATATATAAAAGCCATTCCTATATCCTGTCCTCTCGTCTACTGTTTTACCTTTGATTGGAAAACATTTTCATTAACTTTAGATTCTGTTTCAGAGATAATACCGATAAGTGGGGGACCGATGAAAGAGGCCACTCCTAAGCATAAGTTTGTTATACCAAAAACATTGGATACTTTGTTGACACCGAATAAGTCAATCATCACTACAGATGAGAGACAGACATATGCTCCTGAAATTCAAAGAGAGGTCATCCCATGTGATATAAAGTGAGATCCAAACCCTCTGCCATTCCAAAGATTATGATTCCGATTGACATTAGAGTGAAGTTTTGGCCGAACGCCGCTATCAAACCAATGGTCAGTCCGTAAGTGATAACAGAGAGACCGAAGAGTATTAACCGATTGATATTTTCATTCTCTGCGATATATCCAAACAAAGCTCTTCCAAAAGCATTTGAGAGACCAAAGTATACCATTATTTTCATGGCGTCGTCATCTGTGCCGATACCTGTCTTCTTGATGTGGGCTTTAAGGAAAATAATGGGCACATAATATACCGTTCCGTTCAAGAAATTAGTGAAAGCAAAGTATAGAAACAGAATATTCTTCAAAATCTTGAAATTGAAGGTCTCTTTGAGTGCACTCTTTAATGATTGGCTCTCTTTGTGATCAGAATAAGGCTTTCGGAACAAAGACGAGAAGAAGACATTTGTGAACATAAGTCCTGACAGGAGAAGCATCGCTCCCTTCCAACCAAACCTATCCATAAGCTTTTCGGTGAGGACCGCAAATATGGCGATTCCAAAGCCAGAGCCACAAACAGCTATACCAATGGCCAGAGATATTCGTTTCTCAAACCAGTAACTGATTATCACTATCTGTGGTAAGAATGTGAGCCCTAAACCCGATCCTAAACACATTGGAAGCCAAGGGTTCACTATTTGTGGACTTAAGACAAATAGTAAGTGAAATACCAGTGATTACACCCAGAGTTAGGCAATGGGTATAAATGTTATCGAATACAATACTGGACAACATTCCCACCACTGTTAAGACTGTTCCCAAAATGGAAACACTTCTGCAGCCATAAGCGACTGTCAAACCACTTGCAAGAGGACCTGGAATTCAATCTGATTGGATTAGAGTAGTGTTGTTTGTGTGTAATATAAATACCCATTGCGAACAACATTCCTGTCATAAAAGAGTCGAACAAAGAAGTGACGGATTCCGACTCCTTATAGACTTCGAGGAACTTTTCGTAGAATATTCCTGTTGTGTACGCAAAGCCATCGCAAATGACACTTATCATAAACGAGCCAAACACTGCTACCCAACCCCAACCACCATCGGGTGCTTTGTGTTTGACAATAGGCGGGGAAAAAGTCATCAAAAGTTTATTAAAAAAAAAGTTATGAAAATGTTTTCAATTAATTATTTTTGAATTGAATTCAAGTCTCAAATGAAAAACAATAACAATAGAGATCTCGTCGTCTAATATATGACTAAAATCTGTTATTTTGTAAATCAATAAAAAATTTGACAGTTTTTTGAATCCAATTTTCATTGTCTGACTGCTGTATAAATATCAATATATAGCGATATGAATGGATTATTGGAAAGACCTCGCGCTTCGTTTCCTTTGAATTGAATCTAAACAAAGATTAGATTTTAAATAAATATTTTTGAGATAAACTAAAGTTTGGCTAAAAATAGTTTCAAATATGGATCCACTCAAAGACGAGAAGCGAATGAAAATATTGAAGAAATGTATCAGTCATTTGTGTCTTTTGATTCTGGTATTAGCCCTGAGAGATGTGTTTCTGGGTGTGTGCGCCCACTTCTTCTATGAAAACAAAACCCATTTAGTGATATTCGGCGGCCTCTGTCTGATGCAAGTGGTCGGGGCTTCAGTCGGATGGTTTGCCATTCGTATGGGAAACCGTTGTCTGTTCCTCATCTGCGCCATAATTAACACGATTTGGTTTATCTCAGTCCTGATTTTCTTATCCTATTATTGGTTGATAAATAAGTCGCCGTCTTTTAACCAAGATATTGATCTTCACGTGGGATCTATATTCTTCATCACTGCCTCGATCATTTTGGCCGTTTGCTGCTGTCTTATGATGAAGCGCTTGGATATGATTACATTCAAAGGGAAGAACTAATTTGTAATTAATGACCAATTTTTCCAATAATTTAATTAAATGATTGCTAAACAGAAAACTATTAAATGTGTTAAACATTAAAATTATTAAACAAAAAGTCTTATGCATTGATTCAACAAAAACAACAAAAGGTTAACCCGGGTCTTAATCTTAATTTCAATCCGTTTTCTCGATACCTTTGAGCGTTAATATTGTCTGACGATAAAAAGGATGAAATGAAAGTCAAAAGAACCAGATCTGTGGCTTAAATAGATTTAATTTTTTCTCTTATGGTGTGCAGAAGTCGGTCCAAATATTGATCCGATCGGCGATCAATCAATTTATATGAATTTGATTTCAAATATCTATTGATGTGTTTTATCAAAGAATCCGAGATTTTTCAAAATAGGATATTTGTATCTGTATTTCGCAATTTACCTCAATTACATTCATAGGAATCTTGGAAAAGATGTACTTAAATGTACTTTAACTGGATGTGAATAGCCTTTGAGCTAGATGTTTGATCTTTGATTGAAATGCTTCGGAAAATTTCAATCGGAATCAAATCTATAATTATGTCTCAAACTTCTTATTCAAAGAATCATTTGATTTGAAGTGAATGTAAAAATATAAAGATGATTAACCTTGTTAGCCCTTCACTTTTAAAATGATGGCAACACATTTGAAATAGTATTCACATAATCCATCAAATTTTGATAAATAATTACATGTCATACCTTATAATTCAGACTTCAGTTAATGACCTTAGTCATAAAAATAAGTAGTGAATTCACCTTGTTTAATATATGTCTACTTTTTTTATTGTTAATTACTAATTAGAAGTACCTTGCAATATTTAGCAGCAATCTTCTGATATCAATCTTGGAATCAAACAGAGACTGAGACATATTGGTCTCGTGTTTGGGTGTCTTTCCATTCAGATTATATGAGATCTGAGTGAAGACAAAATTAATGACTGAAATCAAAAGTAGTTTTTTCTCATCGCAAATGTTTTTCAACATTTTTGTTGTGCGAAAGTCTGAGCTAAAGGTCAGGGAATTCAATGCTATAAATAGTGGGACAACAAGTTTAGAGGCCGTCAGTTATCCTGTGCTCTGATCTCAAATCTGGTCTGACTTTCAATATATGATTAGAGAAAAGCTTTTGTCAAAAATGGAATTTTCAGCGAAACTGCTGTCGATTTCAATTGTGTTAACCATTTCATGCCTTTGTGTAGAAGCGGCCCAACAATTGCCCTGCAATGATAATACCAGGAATGAAATTGACAAGCTCATTTCCAAAGTCAATCCAATCGGTAACTCGAAAATGGTGTTCCCAGAAACCATACCCGAGGCAAAGAGGCATTGCAAGTAAGTTCAAATTCCAATCAATAAATGAAAACTATTTTTTAGATCATTTATTCAAATATTTTTATAATGAGCTAGATCATGATTCACGATTTAATAATAGTTTTTCTCAAGCTATTTTATAACTCATAAAATTGAGTTAACTAGGTTTAAACATTTGTCCGTAGATTGAAGGAAATATTTTATTAGTTTAATTGAATTATTGATCAAGGTAAATCTTGAAATTTTTATTTAGACGACTACTGAACCCGATTACAACTTTGGATGATCTAAACAAAAGGTGTGTTAAGGGAATGTTGAAAGAAGTGGTCGGAATAGTTCTTTACTCAATTAAGAAGAAGAGGAGAGCGATGTGTAAGAAGACGACTACACTTGAGTTGAGAGAATTGGTTGACTCCGGAAAATGTGTGAACGGAGGCCGCTTTGAATTGGAGAAGTGCGCCAACAAATCCCTCGACAGGTTTATGGCAATGAGAGACCAGCCCAACGATATGAAAATTCCATTAGCTTGCTGGTAAATGTATACATATTTGCTTTTACCTAGATTATATCAAACTCAAAACTCTGAGTTAACAAAATGAGACAATAGAAAAATAAGTTTTGTACAAGTACAAACTCCTGAAAATAATCTAAAGGATTTTTAATTATACTAAGGATTAATTATTTTAATGCTAGATTATTTATTTCTCAGCGAGATCACAATAGCAAAGAGGTGTATGCTGGATGCTTTATCACGAGTCAATGCGTGTAATAATAAACACGAGGACACTCTGGTCGGTCACTTCCATGGTCTGAGTGGCGGCGCCCTAAAGATCGCGTGCAATGAATTCAAAGAAAACAGCGATCGCTGTAATAAACTCAAGGATTTGAAGCTAAATGTGAAGACCAGTCGTCGCCGATCAGACTCTCTCGTTATGGCTGTTATTCAACTCTTTGATAGTCTCGACAAGAATTGAGTTCTCATTTAAATTATTCATTCATTGTTTTTATTGAATCCATGACCAAACCCTATGAAAAGAATCGTCGATTGTTGACCAAGTATTCTCTTTTTTTATTGCTTGGTATATTAAATGGTAACAAAAGATAAAATTATAGTTTTCTAAACTATTTCAAAATATGAACAATTTGTATGCTTATTTTAATTAAATTTTTTGATGCATAATTGAAGTTTTTAATATAAAAATTGATCTTGCCTCAGTTTTTAATAATATAAATTATATTCTCATAAATGATGTTATTTTGAATTAGAATCTGATATTAATTAAAGTATAAGTTTAGAGCTTTGAAACATGGTCAAATGAGTAAAAGACTTTTTAAAAATATATCGGAATACTTTTTGACAGGAATAGTTTTACGAACAAAAACAAAAGCCAACAAATTCTAGGAACTGTCACTATTCAGCTACTCTTTTCCTATCTCCTCATTATTATTATAATTATTTTTTTATAAATAGAAATCTATTGTCAAGGTAATGATAATAGAGACAAATATATTCTTGATAAAAATCACTTCCTTACTTGATCCACGTGTAAGTGAAATCCGGGATAGTTTTTAAAACATTTTTTCACTTGAATATTAAATCGAGGAAATAGGAGTTTGGTATAAATAGGAACCGATTGTTAAAGAGATAAACAATTTGAATTCAAAGAAAAATCTTGTATTGTCCTTGATACATTATCACAAATTGAAAGGTAATATAAATAATAATTAATATAAATATTTAATTGAATTATTTTTCAACAGAAAATGGGTTCGAAACTAATGGTACTCATTCTGTGCGCTTTTCTGGTGGTCGTCGCTCTGAATAGCGTTGTGGACGCCATTGGAAAGGGTTGTGGTCGTGGAGGCGATCCCTACACCGGCGAAGAGTACGGATCATTCTTCAGACGATGCGGTTATAACAGTGAGTGCTGTAGCAGTAGATGCAGAAAAGGGCGATGTACCAGGTTCTAATTGAAACCATCAAGGCCACAACTGATTTTCTCCTCCGACAAATATGATTAAGGATTTATCCCGGCAAAAAATTATCCTAGATAATTTTCAAAAGATATAATAAAGTAATCTTAAGTACAAATCCTTGTACTCTATTATATTATTTGAATAAACTTTTGAATATTGATCTAGCAAAATGTGAAATAATGCTGCCACTTGATATATTGTTCATATACTCTGATAATTGGAGAGTGACCATGTACATTGTACAGGAACGGATTCAATCACAGATGAAAAGTAATTTACAAGTTATACATCCAATGAAAAATTACTCTGATTTTTACCGTATTTAACATTTAAATTCAGTTTAAGTTATTGTCTATAATTCATCCATTAATTCAATGAAATATAATTTGAATTTATTTAAAACTTTTTCAAGATAAGATATAATGAAGGTCTTTTTTGCCTGGCTATTAGTTATCTGATTATTACCTTTTTGTTGCGAATAAATAACAAAACAGATTTTGACAAATAAAAGTAGAATTCAATGTCATTGTCGACAAACGTCAATAAATTCTTCATAAATGATAACAATTTTTTCATCCGACAACTTTTAACTCGAATATTAGGAAATTTTAGTGAAATGGGAAATTTTTACCTCTTGCTGAGAAATGGGAAATATACCAACGCGTCCAGAGCTTGTTAATAAATTTTAAAAGGGAGAGTTGACCATGTACACTGTACAGGTAATTTGGTCTCCACTGGAAATGTTATGCTTAATGAATGACTTGTTTTTCTTGATTAACATAATGATTACATTTCTTAAAATTTACTAAAAGAAAATTTATTGGAAAATACAATCAATTAATTTTAAGAGTTATCGTGAGTCGGAGCCAAAGGCCAGGGATATAAACGTGTGATATAAATAGCTGAACACCACATCCAAAGGCCTTCAGTTATTCTGTGTTTTGAAAACGATTCGGGTCTTTGTTTCAATCGCTTTAAAGAGTGAAACCTATTGTCAAAAATGACGCTTAAATTGAATTTGCTCTTTGTTTCAATCTTGGTTACGCTTTCATGTGTTTATTCGCAAAAGTCAAAGAAATTACCATGCAATGATAACACGGTACATCAAGTGGACAAGATCATCAACGAAATCAATCCAATTGGTAACTCAAAAGTCATATTTCCAGAGACAATACCAGCGGCGAAAAAATACTGCAAGTAAGCACATTTTTTAATTTATCTAGGAAGTTTTTACTTTAAAAATTGAAGCAGTAACAAGTACATTAATCACATTCAGAATATATTCTTTTCACATCTAAATCAATTTTAAAAAGATAAACTAGGAACTGTAACATTTACTAAACCTACGTTTAAAATTTAGCTTGTTATGATTAATATAGAATAGATAGACAAATGCAAACCAAGCACACATTTTAGAATCAGTCTATTCACCATGTCCACTTCTTCTCAACAATCTCTAACAAAAATCAGATATAAACTAGTAATTTTCTAAAAACTTAAAGATGTGTATTTTAATTTATTATAATTATAAACTAGGTGATTTACTGTCCATTATTATATATATTTTATTTTAGGACATTATTGAAACCGATGACAACTTTAGAGGATTTGAATAAAAGATGTATTAAAGGAATGATGAGAGAAGTGGTCGGAGTAGTTCTCTATCAGCTCAAGAAGAAGAGGAAAACTATGTGTAAAAAGAAGACAACGTCTGACTTAAGACAATTGGTCGACTCCGGCAAATGTGTGAACTCAGCCCGATTTGAGTTAGAAAAATGCGCCAACTCTTCAATCGATAAGTTTATGGCTATGAAAGAGGCGCCTAATGACCAAAAAATTCCATTAGCTTGCTGGTATGTATACTTACACTTACTTACTTAGTTAGTTATTTTTAAAATTATTAACAATTATTAAAATTAAGTAGCTAGAAAATTTTAAAAAGAATAGATAATCGGAATAAACCTTTTTTTAAGAATTAATGAGTAAAATGAGTAATTCTAGGTAGTTTATTTCAATAGAATTAAACCTTGCTGATTTTTACAAACCGTAATAAAAACTATGCGTTTGGTTTGAATTATATTCTAAAATAATTTCCATATTAATGGGAATTCTCGTGGAAATGGATGAACAAAAAGATTAATTTTTCCCAAATAATTAACTTTCAGTGAGATAGCGATGGCTAAGAAATGTATGCTCACCTCTATGGGCAGGGTTGGTGGTTGCACTAACAAACACCAAGACACATTGGTCGGTCATTTCAATAGTCTGAGTGGCGGCGCCCTTAAAACAGCTTGCAATGAATACAAAGAGAATAGTGACAAATGCAATAAATTGAAAAGCATCAAGCTCAGTGTTAAACCTGGCGGACACCGATCAGAATCACTGGTGATGTCTGTCATTCAGATGTTTGAAAGTCTGGACAAAGAGGACAAGAATTGAATAAAAGAATGAATTGTTTTCAAATTCAAAATAAATTTTGTTTTCGTTTCAAATCAATTGAATAAACATTTGAATCAAATTTAGGGGAAATTCAACCAAATCTCTACTTAAATAACAAGTTTAAAAACAAACCTATGATTGACATTGAAAGCAAAGTTAAAGTTGATAGATAATTGGCCAAAAATAGATGTTATTATGTCTTATCTTTGAGGTGTATGTCTGTTCCCATCACTATTTCATCCATTAAAATATTTTGAATAAAATTCAAGACATTTGATTGAAAAAATTGTTTTCAATAAAATTTAATTACTTAAATCTCAATTGAATAAATAAATAAACAAGCTAATTAACCAAAAATATAAACAAATTAAGTCGAGATAATTAAAATTTAAGAAAAAAATGGATTTTTTAATCACATCCTCTGACTTATTAATTAAAATTATTAAATCATGAATTGTAAGGATCAAACTAAGCTAGGCCACCCTTTTTAATAAGGGTGTCTAAAATTTGTTGTATCTGGTTCATCAAGGGTAGTGTTTTGCCTAGCTTCAACTGGAATTTTCTGTGGAAATTCTTGAATAAAATTAATTAAAGCGATTTCTAAGGTTCAACTATCAGTCGGTGCTATTGAAAGTGAGTTGGCTTTCAAAATAAGATAAATAGGTATAGCCCTGGACAGTGTGATGAACTCCTCCCAGGAAATTCCACTGTTATTTATGGCAGCATTTGATCTAAAAATGAGAAGAATTGATGCAATTATCCGATAAAATAGTGAGCATTCAAACCGTAATTTCCTTTTGCTTAGTCTAAGCGATACATTCCTTAATCTAGATTGAACAAGGATAATATTACACATAAAGGCAATTATTAATCAATGATTGCGTGGGTGTCACCAATTTGACAGTCCTATTGATGGCACAGTTGTATAAAAAGTATGTCAAATACCAAAACTGTTTTCAATGCTTTTTAACCCGACTTCAAGTAGAGTCCACCGATCAGTCGATGCGATGCCTTCTTCGGTGATAATCATTGGTCTCGTGGTTACCATCGGCTCATTTGTGACAACAGTCTGTGCCCAGTCCTGTCACTTAAGAGAACTCGACTTATGTGCGGCAACGCTCTTGGTTTTCACACAGAATCCGACAGGTGAGTGGAAAAATAATAATAAACCTGGTGAGAAATCATACACTTTTTAATTTACCAGCTAAATATATTGAATTTTAATCTTGCTCATTTGCTGTAGGAATTGCCACCACCGAGAATGAGCTCAACAAACAGTGCGGTTATTTGAAAGAAGCGGACTTCTGTCTGAGGAACTACACCCGCCGGTGCGCAACACCCTTACAGCGAGAACTCATCTCATTTGTGACGGAGGGGTCACTCAGACTCCTGTCCGAGTATTGTAGCCGAGGTTCTCAACTACAGAGGAGTTACCTTAAACACGCCCAATGTCTCAATGGAGTACAGAGGACCCAGCGCATTTGTGTAAAAGACCTGCAAGCTGCACTCGAGGTTATTTCTCAGGTCGAATGGGATCGACGTATTCCCGCCGGCTGTTGCTCATACCGGCGCTTTGTACACTGCACTGAGAACCTGGTTGAATCTAGGTGCGGCAAAGAGGCCGTTGAGTTTATGAACCTCTTGCTAAGGATGGCTTTATCGAGATTACCAGATATTGTTTGCCAGGGGTATGAACCCGACAATAAAGAATGTAAAGCTTTATTACCCGAACAGGGAACCAAACCCAAAGGCTCTAGGTCCAGTTCAGTTCTTTCAAGACTATTCTCAGCATATACTGGTCTTTAATTAAAATATAATTATGAACTAGGTTATTTTCTAATTATTATATTACACCATAGAATGATGGCTAGCCTTATGAGAGCAACTAGGTCATGGACCATTCATAATGAATCATAAGCAAATTATTTAAAGCGAACTTGCAAGATTACAAGGATCAGTTTAATTAATTATATTTAGAATATCACCTTGATTATAATTTAAAATTAAAAAGACTCGCCATTATTGGATGAACTAGTTCATAATAAGCTCTAACATCATCTGCGTCTTTCATCAAGCTCAAAGAAAAATAATCTTGTAATTTAAAGATTTGAATGAATAAATGAACCAAGTACATTTGTATATTTAATATATCAAATATTTGAATTTTTTCCGAATGGAATTTTCTGTCATTTGTCTAATCTTTTAGTTTTTTTTTATTTACTGAACTGAACGCGAACTTCGAGGAAAGTTTGTCCTCAATATGTTTTGAACTTTTTTTCAATTATAAGGAAAAATAATGTATAAATTCGGAATGCAGTGACCAAGATTACTTTATTTGCTTAATTTATATGCTTTTAATATTAAATCAACAAATAATTAACAGGGTTATTATTGTTAATTTATTAGTTTACCCCTAAAATCATTTAGTTTTTAGTTCAAAAACCTGGAGATTTTTCGAATGGTCATTGATTATAATTTTCAGTGAAAAATAACCTTGCTCATGGTTATTTTAAGCTTTCATTTTAAAAAATATAATATGACTCGCTTTCAATAATAAATCAAAGATAAATGTCAGACATAATAACCAAATAAAATAAATCCTTTACAGAGTTGGTCACAATGTTCGCTATAATTCTGCGTAAGAATAACCCAGCTGATTCCGGATAATATTTAAATGCAAACATTTGTTTAACTAGCCATTATCTAGTGCAAATAAAATTTCAATAAATCTAACAAGATGCAATATTCATAAACCCCACCCTCTGATCAACACTGAAATTTTATTTTCTAGAAACTGATTGTCAATTGGAAAACACCATAAAATTAAATAGGAGTTTTTTTTGCTTATTTTTGTTGCATGCTAATCTAATACATGGCAATCAAATACGGTATAAGTTTAGGGGAATTACTGAAAATACCATTAATACAAAGTTAATGATTTACAATTCAATTGTCTCGATAATCAAGATTATAATTATTTAGAAGTTCTTCCATGTTATCAGAAGCCTCAGTTATTAAATAAACCAAGGATTCAAAGGTCTAGATATTCGCCAAATTGGTGGAAATATCTCATTAATCAAGATCAAGATTAATATTTTAGTGCAATAAAATTGATAATAATCATAAGTAAGGCAATAATTCACGTTTTCTTCGATCATTTATTAAGTAATTCTCAATAAAATCATGAAATTATGTCAAAAGTGTGTCATCTCTTCTCTCACTTGAATTGTGAAATGAAAAGTGATTTTCTGTTTGTTTACAGTTTACAAACAAATGTGATTTTTCATTCATAATTTGATCTGACAAACAACAAGATTTGTTCTAGATACTTTCAAAAAGAATCTCTAATCATGTCAATTAATCCTAGCAAAATGTTGTCGATTTTTGTGATCTCCGTATTCCTCGTCATTTGCGTACAATTATCGGAGTGCGCGTCGCGTAAGGCCTCACCTCAAGTGGCGGCCAATTGTAGTAAAAATTCGTACAATGAAGTCGACCGGATTATTGCCAAGATGACTGAGATGTCCGACAATAATCGCTTCCCTGAAACAATTGAGCAACTTCAGGCCAGATGCGAGTAAAGTATATTTCTATCACTCTCTTCTAAATAAAAGTGCTTGCACACTTTTAATAGAAAACTTTGAAGTACTGGGTCATTTTATTTGAATTAACATGTCTATTTTTCTTATTATCTAGGAATAGAACAGGAATTCTTAACAAAGTGGAAGACCTGAAGAACCGATGTATGGATGGACTCATCAAAAGAATTGTTTCGGTTGTCATATATTCGATACGAAGACAGCGAAAGAGTATTTGCCGTAAAAATGCGACCAAAAAGATGATTGAATTAGTGTCCGCCGGAAAGTGCATTAACTCCGGCCGTCCAGAAGCCGATAAGTGTATCAAAACAGCGTTGGATCATCTCGTGGGCATCAAACATGTCGAGGACAAAATGAAAATACCATATATTTGCTGGTACATTTATATTTGCAAAAAATACTCGTAATTGGAAATCGCAGTCCAATTGTTTAGAATTAATTTAAACCCGTTTATCAGAATAGCTTCATATTTTATTTACAGTATTGTAGCAGGGTTAATTCAACTCGACTCAATTTGACTCACAAAACATTTGAAATTTTGACTTTGAATCACAGAGAATTAATCAAGCAAAATTCCAGTTCAATTTAAACCTATAAAACTTGGTTTTTAGCCAAGGCCAATATTTAAAAAAAAAATGTGTGGAATTGAACCAACAATCGTGGAAAGTTTCTTATTATAAAATTTATGACATAGATATTAATATGAATTAACTCATACATGCATTTATTTAAACATGGTTATTAATTGTGAATTTGTTTTCAGCACATTTGTGAAGTCGAAGAACTGTTTCATACAAATCGGACATAAGAACAAACAGTGCACTGAAGAACACATCAATCTTCTCATCAGAAGATCCGAACAAATCAGTAGCGGACCCATGAATATGGCCTGCGGTGAATACACTGACGAGACTGACAGGTGTGATAAAATCAAATTACCCAGGAGAAAGAAGGGCGAAAAACTGCCCAAAAGCTTTTTGATGCCTTTGGTTGAACTTTTCGAGAGCTTCAGTCCTGACAATTGAATTAATTCAATATAAATATATTTAAATTAATAATATCTTTGATGAAAAAATTGTCTAGTTTATTTCTTTCATTTGGTTAAAAATGTCAAAAGTAACCTATGATTTAAATAACTCTTAATTAAATGTTTTGATTATTTAAACTTTTGTGTTATTCATTAAAGTAGCGAAAGCTTTGGTATGAAATTGAAAACAATGTAATAGTTTTTTAGAGTTTGTTATTTACTCATTACTCGGGTAATAAAAGTTCATAAAAATGTCATTTTATTAAATGAATGAACACATAACTAGGTAACTGATCGTGTCATATGACTCAAAAACAACAATTTTATGAATATTTCTTTTATTATAATTTAACTAAATTTGTAAATTTAAAAATTTACTTCTATTTAATAAATAACACAGTTATTGATTGACAAATAAAGATTGTTTTAACAAGGTGAAATGTAACGAGGGTATCGAAGCTTCCTCTTTACTTTCTTACTTTAAGTATTTTTTTAAGTAAGGTTAACTCCAGGGATATCCGGGAGCTGTATTAAGATTTGTACAGGAATATCAAAAATTTTAACCTTACTACTTTCTCCTAAAAACTAATTGACCTAGCTAGCTGTAGACCATGCAGATGCCTGATAACGCTTTATCAAAAACTTGGTGACATTCCTATTTTAACGTTTTTTACTGACAAGAGCCCACTTTTGACACGACTTATGTTATATTGATATCGCTTTTCATTGAGAAATATCCTGGCTATTTTGAGACTTTTTGCGAATATAAACTTGGTATAATAGTGTCAATTATTTGATCATTACAATTATCATAACAATTGTGTAATTTATTGATTCAAGTAAAATTCAATTGGGCAAACTAATGAAGCGAATGTACATGATCAATTAAGATAACCCAATGAGCTAATCCTGGAATAAAAGGGAGAAAATCTGGTTTTGTCTGAATTAAATGACCTTTTATTTTGAATCTTACATAACTTATGGCGAAGTTTTGTCACATATTTCGATCGCTTATAGAAAAGTGAGAAAACTTTTGCAATCAATTCATAAGCTATTGATTTCATCACTAAATAGGAACACTTTAATGATTAAAATCTGATAAGAGATCGGCAAATATCACGTAGCTCATTTTATAGCGTAAATAATACATATTTCATCGATCAATTGATTGGAAAAGTTCAAAAATGAGCAAGAAAAAAAATTATTTGCAAATATTTGGTTAAATATGAAGTTGTTTTCTAACCTTTTGTTGCAAGATATTGACAAAAGTTGCTGGAAAGTAGTTCATTGAAAAACTAGAAGTTCATTGAAAATTCAATTTTTCAGATAATCTTTTTATTTAATGATTTCTTTGATTGATTGCCATAAAAGAGTAAAATTTAATTAAATAAATAAACAATTATTTAATCCAAAGACAAACAAATCGTCTATTTTTGCATTAATCCCAAGGATTTGAATGAAAAATAAATTATTGTTTTTAATAATCATTTTATTATTGAATACTCAGATCATTTATTTTGTGGCTGTCCTGTTCGGGGCAATTATAGCACAGACATTGATATTACGGAACACGACTACCCTTGGCTTATATTTTTTGACACTTAACTAAACTCTTTACTCTTCACTAAAAATATTATTATTATTATTATTACTTAAATAAAAATTTCATAAGTTTTTGGTCGAAACCAATGTTTTGATTCACTGTTTGTGTAGTAATTAATTCAGATATAAAATCATTAAATGATTTTCAGATCTTAACTACACTTTCGGTTGTTTTCCCAAAACTATATAAAAGACTTCAAAGCATTTACTGAAGACTTTTTGTCATTTGGATTATCCATCGGTTCATATGTGTAGTGCAGTTGTAAATTAGATTTTTTCCTAGCTCACATCTATTTTAAAATGTTTTTATCTAGTTCAAGTTCGATGTTTTTGATATTGTTTAATATTTTGTTCTTGCTCACACTGGCTTCTGCTCAAAGTAGTGGTGACAGCAGTTCCTCTTCAAAGGATAGCAAAACGTGTAATAAGAATACCAGGAAACGGGTGGACGACCTCTTGGCCAAAGTGACCACATATGGCAACTCCGGGCGAAAATTTCCCGAAAACTCTGATCAGTTACCCAAATATTGCAAGTATTGAATGATTTTTTCATTTTGTTTTTCAAACCAATTCCTATCCGTCAATAAATAGTCCATGAATTAGTTATTGTGTAATCTTGCATAATTTTATTTTGAAATATTTCCTCAATCTATGCCTAGATATTAATTAATTACACGTTAAACACATTATATTCCTTTTTATTTTCTTCAGAAATTTCACGTATTTTTCATTAAACTTTCCTCATATTCATATCTAACGAAAACATTTGACCCCGGGTTGTTTTTATTCCAAAATTAGCTTGATCGAAAAGTTTGATATCTACCCTGAAGCTAAAAATTAATATTCCATACTTTATCCACCTACAGAATGAACTAGTTATTACAGAATTGAATTAACCAAATAAATAGATAAAATATTTCCAAATTGATCATGTTAATCTCATCTCAATTTTTTTAGCGAAAGCAAAGTATATGTGGAAAGCATTGAATCTTTAAACAAGAAGTGCATCGAAGGTCTGCCCAAACGGGTGCTCACAGTCAGCATATTTACCGTGAAATCCGTGATCAGACAGTTGTGCCGCAAACAGAATAAATTACTGCCCGAGTATTTTGAGGCAGCTAAATGTATTAACACAGTCCAGAATCAGGTAAAACTCTCCCACTATTGACAGATACTATACATAAATCCCATTGTGAAAGGTCGGGAAGTGTTTCAGCAAAAGCATTGATCACTTACTGGGAATGCAATTCGCTGTCGAAAACCAAAAGATCCCAATGGCCTGTTGGTGAGTCACTATTTACCATGATCATTGATCATTATTATTTTAATTTAAATATAAAATGATTAATTGAAAATACACCTAGTTGATTCAAAATTCTGATCGCAAATAATCTAAAATTGTACTGAATATAATCTAAGTAGGTTCAATTTTGATAAAGTCATCTTGCAATGTAGCATAAAGAGATGTTAGGGAAATGACATTAAAACAACTGTAAAATTAGTCTTGATTCAATTTCTAATTATTCAATAAAGAATTAAAAATTCAAGTGACCAACACAAAGACATAACGTTTTGGTTAATTTTTGAGACCATAGCTTATGAGCTAGATGCAATTTTCAGTATCAATTGCTTATTAAGTTTTTAGCATCAAAATTATCTCATTAGATATTTTTTTTATTGAACCTAGTTAATTTTTCCGTTTGAATTTGACAGCGAATTGTCTAAACTGAGGTCATGTATAGAAGAGGTGCAGAAAAACATCGACTTATGTACGGAGAAGAACATTGAGTCCACCAATAGGTTTGTCGACTCAATAATAGGTAATTCAGTGAATCTGTTGGCCTGCGGGGAGTTCATGGAGAACACCGACAAATGCGATAAACTGACGGTCCCTAAGAAGAAAAAGAACCAAAGAAGACCAAGGTCATTGATCATGGCATTCCTGCATCTCATTGAAAGCATTCCCGAAGTAGAACAGGAAAACTAAGCAATCAAATTTTGATTATTTTTAAATTATTATTATTATTATCCAATACCGAAGTAATTATACTTCGAATAAATATTTTGAAATCTTGCTTGCTTTTATTTTTGTCGCTAAAATATTTTAAATCAAAATAGTTATTGTATTTTCAACCTTTCTTCAAATTGTTTACCTTTTTGAAGGAAAAATCGTAGAATTGATACAAAATTATTGCACTTTTTATTGATATTTCATTCAAGTATTTCGAAAATATCTTTTTTAGAGGGATTGAGTTTTGTTAAAATAGTTTCAATTGATATTTGGACAAGCTATCCTGGTAACATTAATGAGCAAGCACATATTTTGATGGGTGTCAATAATCTGAGGGATAGTTATGATATCTATCAATCAATTCTTGATTAACAATATTTTTCCTGAAAAAAGTCAGCCTTGGCTTCAAAATTGCTTTTTTATTCAAAATGTGTTACATTTTCAGTTATCTATCACAATCACAAAACTTATTTAATGAAATACGTGAGTAAATAATTATAATCCTATTAATCATTAGATTTTTTTCCGAATACTTTCGCCGAAAAAAATACTCATTTAAGACATTTCTGGAACGGGTTTTGATCCATAGATTGATATATAAGAAGAGTTTTATTGATATTTTTTATATTGAATTTTGAGATCCCATTTGAAAAATAAATTCTTGAATTTTATTTGAATTATAAATTTTCTGCGATAATTGTAAATTTGTCATTGAAATTACCTTGTTATTACATCGTTTTGTGATATATCTTTCTTGGTCTAATTCATCAATTGATAACTTTAAATTAAAAGTTACCAAGGCAAAGCTATGAATTTTTCGTCGTTTATATTTGCAATTCTGCTGACCCTTTGCACAAAGTGTTGGTTGGGTAGGAGTGCCAGCGCCGGCACTTCTCCTGATGCCAACTGTGATAAGAATGTTGAGAAGAGAATCGACGATTTGGTGTCCCGTCTGACCACTTATGGCAACTCTGGCCGTAAATTCCCGGAAACTCCAGAAGAGGTTCCCAAATATTGCAAGTAATTTACCCAAAGGTTTCTGCTGTCGATAATTAATATCAATTTTTCAACACTTAATTCAATAAAAACAGTGAAACGAAATCAATACTCGAATCGATTGATAAGTTAAACAAAAATTGTTTGACAAGAAGTTTGGCCAAAAATATTATATCCGTTGGAATGTATACCATAACCAAGAAGTTGAAGAGGAACTGTGGAAAGGTGCAAGCAGATGTTACCCCTGCCAATTATGCATCTGCTAAATGTGTGAATAAAGCATCTAATTTGATCAGCAAATGTTTCACCAAGGGCATTGATGCCTTGCTCGGAATTCAGTGGGCAGAAGATAAAAAGAAAATTCCACTTGCTTGCTGGTGAGTTCAGCTTAATAATTGAAACCGTTCAAGCAGATAGAGATTAAACTACCTAGAATATAATGAGTATTGTACTAGAGTAAAAGCTCATAGAATAACCAACAATTAGTTTAGATCATAGAAATCAATTAATTTGTTGATATCGACGCCAAACATAAGGAACAAACTAATGAATAGTTTACTATTTATCTACTTATTTGATCTAAAATCATATAAAAATGAACTAGATAACTTTTCAATTCCAATAATGGATTTGTTGCTTAACTCCACTTACACTAAAAATGAGTTAACAGTTTTTGTAATTAAACTGTAATTCGATTATTTTTTAGCGAGGTCACAAAAGTGAAGACATGTATATCAAAAATTGTTGACAAAGTAGATATTTGCACGGATGAGCATGCTGAAGTGACCACCAGGTTCATTGATTCTGTAATCGGAAACTCGATGAGCTTCGCCTGCAATGAGTATAACTCGGAGTCCGACAAATGTTTGACACTCACTAAAGCCCCCAAAAAACGGAAGAGTCAGAGGAGGACCAAGTCTATGATCGTCGCTTTCCTTCAACTTTTCGAATCGTTTCCAGATTCAACAGGCAAAGTTGAAAAATGATTTATTTGAGCGATTAATTTCATTACTCATCTTGTAAATTAACTCTTCATAATTCATACTTTGTACTTGTTTATATTTTTAAAATAATTTTATTTTGTAATAAAAATATTCAAACACTTGTCTAATATTTTAAACTTAAAAAGTATGTAAATTCAAGTTTGATAAAAATCAATCATGATTCAATCTTAGACCACAATATGGACAATTTGAGCTAGATTCCAGTGACATTTAGCAAATTGAATATATGAGCATGAATATTTATTAAAATATCGTCTTTTTAATACCTGGTTCATACAATTTTGCTCTCTTTACTTTTGCACGTTTTGAAAAATAATATCCCAGGTAATAATACAAGTATTTACCGAGTAATTGGAGAAAGTGAACCATAAATCAAACGACAAAATAAAACTGGTTCTCAATTTGTGGCCCAACAGAAAACAAAAATAGAAAAAGTTACTAAACAAGTTGCAACTTGCTTACTGAACATTTAATTACAAACTCTTGTAATTTTCAGTTGCATTGGCGAAGACCTTGAGCTCATTCAGTCCACAAATTTATCTCTCATTAAATGATATTTATTTTTCTTATTTAACTTTCGAAAGACAATAGAAAAGAGTAATTATTTGAAGCAATTATTGAAATCAAACCTAAATCTCATTAATAATAACAATAATTAAATTACTGAATGAGAATACTTGAGAACAACTCATTAGTATATCAATGATAGATGTGATGGTTAACTGTTATCCGTCAACATTTTCAATGATTAAATTGAGGCCTAAAACACATCTATTTATACGAAAGACATTAAATGAAGAAATTATGAAAGAAATTAATGAATAGTTTGAAAATATCGACATTGAATTCAGTATCAAACAAAAGCCGTCGAGAAAATGACGCCAAGAATTACCTCCAATTCTGAACAAATGCGGAGAAAAGTCTAGACTTTGATACGAATGACATTAGTTCGAGCTTTTTGTTAATTAATGACATCATTCGAGGTATTTTGAAAACACATATTTACGAGAAAAGCGATAAAACATTTCTTTCTTCACTCACTTCTTATTCTCAAGGATTGAGAAATTGAGTGAAGAAATTGTGTTAAAACAGAAATAATTCTGTAATAACTCAAAAGATTTAAAAAAAACTGAAAACTGTGTCGTTTGCTATTGAAATGTATTTCTAATTAACAAAACTTTTTGATTAGAAAATCAGTTTTTAATTGAAGTGAAATACATTTTGATTCTTATTTTTGACTCACTTTTGATTCGCAAAACAAAAGAAAACTTTATTTTTCAGAAGTTTTTTAGTTTTTGGTTTCATTAATAAATTTCATTGAGTTCTAGACTTTTGTTTGATTTTTGATTGTGTTGTGAAAGTGTTTCCAAGTATTTCAAAGATCAAAATGTTTCGACTGTTGGCGTGTTTTGTGGTATTAATCCTGTGCTGCGGTCACTCCATCCTCGCCCAGTCTAACTCTACGGCAAACTCATCGAAATGCAGCAAAAAGACGTTCAAAGATATGGACGGAATGATTGCCCGACTCATGACTTTCGGCACTTCTGGCCGAAGGTTTCCCGAAGCCAACAACGACGTCAAGAAATATTGCGAGTAAATATACTGATAAGTTAAACGATCTAGTATAATAACAGAATATAATAAACCGAGTAAACCATCCTGAAAAAAATCTAGACCTTTCTTATAGTTAATTAACATTATTTTTGATCTCTTGTGAAACTATATAAATCATTTTGAAACTTATTTTAATATTATTATCCATCAAAATTGATAGAAAACAAATCTAACCTTGATCATTGTTTATTTTAAAAATGATTCTTGTTAATGCAGTGATACAAAAACAATGGTCACACAGTTGGAGAAATTGAATAAGAATTGTATGAAAGGACTGGTGAAGCAGGTGATGTCCATAACCTTGTATTCAGCGAAGAAGACGTTCACTCAGTTGTGTCGAACCAAAACTCAAAACAAAAGACTTCAGGAATTGATTCAGTCCTCCAAATGTCTGAACAAAGCCGAGAATGAAATTCAAAAATGTTATAACACTTTAATCGATCACTTCGTCAGTTTGAAACAGGTGGACAACAAGGTCAAAATACCCATGGCATGCTGGTGAGAATTCATAGATCTTTAGTAATTCTTCTAACTAGATATTTGAACAAGCAACTGTTAATTTATGAAAATTCTTGATAAGTAATTAGGAATAATCTGAATAATAGTTATATTACGATTAGTTTATCAAGCAGCGGTTAGCAAGGGGTTAAACCTAGTACCCTGACTCAGCCGGTCGTCGAAGGGGTTGCCGATCTCTGGATAAGTAAACCTTACTCATTTCAGGGAAAAGCATATTATCGATCAAATATCTAAATTAGAAATTTGAAAAAACAAGATCAAATAAAGAAAATATTATAGCAAAAGTTACAGTTCTATAACTAAACTTTTATATTTAATTCTTGATAATTAATCTTGTTAAACCTTTCAGCGGCTACCACAAGAAGAACGCCTGTATGTCACTAATGGGGGACAAAGTGAACAGTTGTAGCGAAAAACAAGTGGAGTTCGCCAATCACTTCATCGAATCGATTAGTGGTAATGCCCTCAAAGTTGTCTGCACTGAATATAACACGGATTCAGACAAATGCGATCAATTCAATGGATTCAAACCCAAAGCAGATCTTAAACTCAGAACAAAATCCATTTTTCTGCCTCTCATTGAACTCTTCGACAGTTTCCCAGAAGTTTAAGTGTAATGATCTTGTCTCTTTCTCTTAATTATCAATTTATATCATTGGATATGATCATGAGTATTTTTTTAAATCATTGAATTAACCTTAGACATTTTTTTGTAATTTGATAACTTCATAAAAAATATTTTGTACAATGGTGATTTTAAATTTCATTTGGATAATCATAACTTTTCATTATTGTTTTGTACTAGATTATCAATAAAACTTGTATTTATTAAGATAGTTTATAAAGAATTCCTATTTAAATAAAAGGCAATAATTATAGTTTTGAAAGTGTCCTAGTTCGAATAGATGGTCCATTACTAAGATAATTTTTCCTTACTTTCCAGAGATAGAGTAAACTTGGACCTCCTTCAAGATATATCCTGATAATAGTTATCTATTGTAATCCAACAGAAAATAGACAGATGTTTGCATTGATAACAATTAGTTTATACACTTCTAAACAATTCTTCGTCTTTAGAATTAATACAGAATTTTAGTAAAACAATGAAAGTATTCTTATTCTGTGCTCTTATTTGTGTCCAATTCTATGGCCTCTATTCGGCCTCAAAGCCGAAAGTAATTTGTTATTGGCCTAATTGGAGACTCAATCAGCACACCCCTGAAGATATTGACCCATCGCTCTGTACTCATTTACACCACGCCTTCCATGTATTAGACGACAAGAATAATGTAGTTAAGGACAGCGCCGGACCACAGCCTGATGTTTATAAGCGACTTCTGGCTCTGAAAAAGAAAAACCCGGAGCTAAAGGTCATCATCTCGTTGGGAGGGGACGGACAGCCAGATATCAAATACTCACATCTGGTTAATAACGAAACACTTAGACACGAGTTCATCAAAAATACGATTCAATATTTGCATAAATATAAGTTCGATGGACTCGACCTCGACTGGGAATACCCCGTCTGCTGGGGTGGCGATTGCAGCAAAGGACCCAAATCAGACAAGGACAATTTCGGTAAATTTGTTCATGTAAGTTATCTTAATGTTAGTTTCATGGACTCAAGGTGAAATTCGATTCGATTGTTTCATAGGAATTAAGAACAGCGTTCGATAAGGAGACCCCCCGGTTCTCACTATCAGCAGCAGTTGTTGCCGGCGTTGAAGGTGGGGTCGCCGGACAGGCCTACGACTTCAAAACTATTGGAGCGTAAGTTAATTCGTTTAATTTATTCGAGGGATAAATTGTGATTAAGTGTGAACGGGATTTGCTTATTATTACAAAATATATTTTAAGTTATCTAGCTCAATCACTCAATAATTTTTCAGTTTCAATTATCAATTAAATGAGCATGCTGATTAAAAAGGTGATTAGAAAAAACTTAACCTTGATTAATACTTTGTATTACAGTAATTTGGATTACGTAAGTGTAATGACTTACGACGAGGCGGGGGTTTGGGAGCACAAGACTGGACACCACTCAAAGTTCTCCTTCTGTAAGAGTGCTGTTGAATATTTCGTCAAACATGGAGTGCCAAAGGAAAAGGTTCTGATGGGAGTTCCTTTCTATGGACACACATTCAAATTGGCCGATAAGAACAAACACTATGTCGGCGCTCCCATTGCTGGTGAGGGAAAGACACCGGGAGGTGAGGGCGACAATGGATTTTATAGTGAAGTTTGCGATCTCGTGAAACACCATGGTTGGACCAAGGAGCAGTCTGACAATGGCCATGATCCAATTGCATACCACGATCTTCTTTGGGTCGGTTACGACGATCCATATGCCGCCTATGAGTCAGTGAATTATCATCAGAATTGTCTTGCTCATATTCTAATTAAGTCAATTATCTTGATTCTATAGCAAAAGTAAATGGGTTAAAGATAATGGCTACGGTGGAGTAATTATCTGGGAAATTACCCAGGACGATTTCAATAAGAAATGCTGTTCAGTAGCCTATCCAATGCTCAGGGCTATCAATCACGGACTCTATGGTACTGGAAATGGTCCCGAAACCTATGGCTGCGAACATAAATAATCAACAGTATTAATCATGGATAATTTTGAAAAGATTCAGTCAAAATTATTTAACTTCAATTATATACAAATATGATCTAGTTTGAAAATGCGAATAAAATAAATTTAATAACTCTAAAATTGGAAACTTTATGCGACTGGAATAGTAGTGGCAACCAATGGCTCAATCAATGGCACAACCATTAGCTCAGAACAAAAGCCTAATCTTTTGATTAAAACCAAGACTTAAAAGTTCGAGTCATAGGTTGAACAAAATTATTATTATTATTGATATTTTCAATCAAATTAGAATTAGCATGTCACATTTGAAAAATCACTCTATACTATAGAGTCTATAGTAATGGACCGAAAACTTATGACTTCCCACAAAAACAAATATTTAAACTAATAATTAAACTAATAAATTAAAACTAACAAGATAAAATTGCAATTAATATTGAAATAAGTACCAAATTTCTGAATTAAATTATTAAAAAAACTAATCTCAGAAAATGATTGACATATAATCCAGTAATCAATAGATAAGCAAACGTCAGATAGTTTTGTCAAACACCCGGGTATTAGACACCAGTAGTTGGGTTTTGCCAGAGATTTAAAATCAAATTTTAGGTCATTCCTAATGATTGTAAAATAGGAGTAATTTTAATCTGAGAAAAATATTCCATTTAAATAAGGTTAAGGAATTTTTACCCCATGTTTATGAACTTTGAATTATAAACAAATTACAAATTCTGATAACTTTTGATTACTTGTTATATGACAGAAGAGGAGCTCTTCTCTCTTCGATTACAAACTTAACTTGTCTATTGTTGCTGTCTATTTACCCCAATACAGTCAACTCCTGTTTTCAGATATATTTGATTTTCATTTCTATTCCAAACTGTAATTTCTAATTGAATGTTAAGGAAATTTTTAGTGAAAATAATCTTGTTAATTATGGTTTGAAAATTATGATTAACCATTTGATTCCAAAAATAGCAGGATGAAACAACTTATCATGTGATAAAACAGATACTTCCCCGCTTATTAAATAAATTTTAGTGAACCTTGCTCAAATTCTATGACGAAAGCAAGGTTATATTTTTAGATAAATCTCTTTTAAGTTATAAACTAAAAGATATTTTAAATTGAACTTGATCTAACAGCTATTCGGGAATTCCGTATTGCAATTCGAATATTGAATAAATTTGGATATGTTTTGTAGTCTATTGTGAGGTTTAATCAATATATCTTCTTGTTCTTGAATTAATCTCATAATTTTGCTGTAATAAGCAAGATTATTCTTACGATAATATTAAGTAATTCTATAATTCTGTTGCCAATAGAGAAGATAGACTGTAGTCGAGTGTAGTGGAGATGTCGTACTTCCGATAAGACAGAGCTCTTCAACTTTCAAGTCTTATAAAGTTATAACATTGAAATAATTTGAGCAAACAATATATCAGAGGACAGAATAATCATAAAACCTGAGGAGAGAGGGAGAGGGAGGGAGAGGGAGAGATGTCCTAAAATTTATAATTGATTGAAAACGATTCGAGTAACAGATATAAAGAAATCTGTGAATAAACACATCTTAGAAAAACTTTTGATAAGAAGAGTAAAGATAAGAAAGAATTAGAATATTTGATATCCTGAGCGCTCACCACAAATGAAAGACAACTATTGTATTGAGTTGTTGTCTATCTTTGAGTTTGATTTATATTAACAGTAAATGTAATAAAATTATGAAAATTTAAACCAAATATCAGTTAATTCTCAATAAATGTATTGAAAATATTTTTGTCTTCAAAGTATTGACAGGTTTTTGACTCATTTGTTTGATGCGAATGTGAATAACATATTGAAAGTCGAGTCAATTATCTCTTGTTTTGATTTTGTGGCACTTTTTTGAGATTTTTCTGAATAGTTTTTGGAATATTTTTTCCTCTATTTATTGTTTGTTTTAATTATGGATCCGAAGAGCGATTTCACCCGAAGTCATGACAGCATTCTTTTGGACCCCAAGACGGAGAGCGTCCGCAGCCATAAGAGGGGTCTTTCCGTCTCTTTTGCTGAGCGCACGGATGTGATCGTTGAGACAAAACAAGCCATCACTGAGTCGCTGAAGACAATGGAAAATACAGGAAAATTAATGTGAGTTTTAATAAATTTACAACAAGTTAATCATTAACACCAGACATTGTCAAGATCATTTTTAAGTTTAGCAGAGAGTTTTGCTAGTTCAAATGTTTTACAACCTATTCGATTGGTTGAATGCCTGTAATTTTGAGCACAAAAATTTAAATTCTCACCAAGGTTTTAAATTCCACTACTGTTGGACATCCGTCGAAAGTATGTTTTTTCCATTAATTTAATAAATTGTTGCAGGAGCATACGGGAAGAATACTTAGGAGGAGCGGATGATATGGGGTCGGAGAGCACAGCACTACTCAAACAATATCGAGAAAGGAACAGGCTGGGAAAGGTGCCTGTCCGTCGGGGATCATATTTGGAACAATTGCATGGTGGTGCCAACTGGGTGGCCGGGGGCTTCTTGTTAGTCAGCGCAGCACTGGGCGCAGGGATACTTAACTACCCTGTTGCCTACGACAGACTTGGCGGTGTTGGCCTGGCTACAGTTGTCCAGCTGGTCGTGCTAGTCATCTTATCATCAACCATGCTCACATTAGTCTACTGTTCGAACATAAACCGAGACAACTCCTACCACGAAGTGTTGTACTCAATGTGCGGAAAAAGGGTTAAAGATTTGGCCGCAATGTCTATACTTATCTCATGTTTCGGTATTTGTGTCACATTTCTGGTCATAATCGGCGACCAATTCGACAGAATATTTGCCACTTTTTTCGGCGACCACTTCTGTGACGAGTGGTATCTGACCCGGAAGTTCACTATCCCTGTGGTTGGAATTTGTCTAATATGGCCCATGTGCTATTTCAAGAATCTGGAGTTCCTCAAGCATTTCAATATTTTAGGTAAGATTTTGACCATGCTTCAAACCTGAAAAATTAAATTCCATTTTTAATATGATTTTCAGATTAAGAATTAGCAAAATAAATGCAGCAGTTTATTAGCTAGTAGCAATAAAGTTCATGGAAAATTTGTTTTAGAAAGTGAACTTATCACTGATATAGTTATTAACTTGATAATTTTTCTCTCATTATCACTGAAATTAATTACATTTGATTTATAGGAATCGTTGCGATGTTTTACATAATATTTCTGAATGTTTACGAATACTTTGCATTGGATGTTAAACCGGCGCAAATCAAACCGAAACCGGACAGTCTGTTCACTGTTTTGGCCGCCATTCCTGTTGTGTGTCTGGCATACCAAACACACGAATTGGTTGTTCCCGTCTATACATGTCTAAGGGAGCGGACAATCAGCAACTTCTCAAAGTCAACGGCAATGGCTTTGAGTATACTTTTAGTGCTGTACTGTATTAGCGGTACATTTGGTTACCTGACCTTTGGCTCAACCGTATCGGCGGACATCATGCAAATGTATGACGCGTCAGATCCCATTGTGGTCATTGGCATTCTTGCACTGGTAGTCAAGATGGTGACCACTTATCCCCAGATAGTGCTGTGCGGTCGCGACACTATCTATAGACTACTTGTCCCCAATCAGAACGTTATCGATGGCGACACTTCCACTCGAGAAGTCTTCTATCGGATCGGAATAACCAGCGTTTGGAATGTGGTGGCCCTTCTCCTGGCAGTGGTGACCCCCAATATTTCGATTTCAATCCAGTTTTTGGGCGCAATCGGTGCCTGCAATTCATTCATATTCCCGGGTCTTTGTATGGTAGCCCTCGCCAGGCGTCGACTCGAGAATGCCTTCACTCCCAACAGGGGAACGATGTTAGGCCTCCTCCTATGGGGACTACTTGTTATACTCCTGGGCTCAATGATGTCCATTTTTGTTATAATCCGGGCCATCAATGACCTGATCAATCCTCAAGAAGAAGTTGAACTGTGTCTGTCATAGATCACAAATATGGCCATGTTCATTTTTGGCAACTGGTATGGTGCAGAGGAACCCAATTAGACAAACACCTGATGTGCATACCTTTCCAATGACCAAAAGGGCAATTCTATTTAAATATTTTTACCATGTCACTGTTTTAAAGAAAGCTCCCGCCATGACCAAGTTCATTTCAACAACAATTATTCCTATTCATTATTTTGAAGTTAATTTCGCTCCATTTTAAAACAAAATTTTGGGTCACTTCTCTTGATGTGATAAAGTGATAGATAATATGTGACCTTGCTCATTCCTATACAACAAATCAATTGTTTCGGATTATTTGAATTTTAATTAAATCAAAAATTAAATGCATTTATTTTAAATTAATTTTATTGAATTCTAATATTTAAAATTTTGATCATAATCTTGCTCATTTTCAATGTATATGAAAGTTTGAAATAAAATTATTACGAACAAAAAGATAACTAACTTGAATGGGTTGAGAATTTCAACAAGATTATCAATTTATATCAGGAACAATCTTTTCGACTGCATAATGAATTTCAAATTTTTTGCTGAATTTTCATTTGAAAAATTTGGGTTATTTTTATATCTTTATAACTCAATGCTAAGCAATGAATAAAAGGAAAGTAAAAAAGGACTAAACTTTCGATTGATATCAAGCACAACATGTGATGTAGAGAACAGTAAACAGAGATTTAAGAGCACTTCCTATTGCCTGTTTATCGAGTGTCCAAGGTTATATTTGTCAAATAAACAGCAATTTATCCAGTGAATCACTTGTGCCCACAGCCAATAAACAAGGAAATCAATTGAATTTGATCCAAAACCAAGATTAAAAGCGTTTGATATTCACATAACTATTGAAATGCAATTATCGTTGCGTTCATTATCGGCATTACTCTTACTTTCCTTCACTTTCGGTACTGTTTTTGGTTATCAATTGAAAAACTTTCGACTCAAGTATTTAAGGCGAAAGAGGGACCGATTCGCCAGAAAACTCTTTGACACTGAGCTCGAGCTAAAAAGTCAATTGCAGTCATAGTTATCCTGCAATTTATGTTTTGTATAAAAACTTTTTATAGTTTAGTTTTCAAAGTATTTAATCAATTGTGAGCTCTTTTGGCCCAAGTTTTGGTCCGATATAAGACTCGAAATGATAATTATAGTACACGGAGGGGCCGCTAAGGTTGCCATCAAGTATGTCGACCCCAAGTTGGTTGGCATTAAGGGGGCCGCAAGGAGTGGCTATGCGTTGCTCGCAGAGGGAAAGTCCGCTTTGGATGCGGTCGAGGCGGCGGTCAGGTATATGGAAGACGACCCGACCTTTAATTGCGGTAATGTTTGTGTTATTAATAACTTATTATTGATTAAAATGGTTTGAATCATAGGGTTTGGCTCATCCCTGACCATTGCCGGCACTGTAGAGGACGACGCAATCATAATGGACGGCAAAACACTGAACGCCGGGGCTGTGGCCGCAGTCACACGAATAAAGAATCCGATTTCATTGGCCAGAGCTGTGATGGAGCGCACAGACCACTGTTTCTTTGTCGGCACCGGTGCCGAGGAATTGGCCAAAAGTCTGGGCTTTGATTTAGTGGACAACAAATCACTTATTCATGAGTTCGCTCAGGTATTCATCATTTTCTGAAATCTATTTTTAAGTCTCATTTGGTTTAAGGAACGGCTTAACGATCACAAGACTTTCGAGCGCACCATAAAAGAGGATAAGCCTCAAAATGAGCCCAAACCGAGCGCACAGAACGGCCAGAGCTCAGAACACGACACCGTTGGTGCGGTGGCCATTGATAAGGAGGGCAATGTAGCCGTTGCCACATCCACTGGAGGACTGACTGCTCAGATGGTTGGACGGGTCGGTGACAGTCCTATTATTGGCGCCGGTGGTTATGCAGACAATAGTTGTGGTGCGGTCTCCACAACAGGTCAGTCGGATTCCTATTCTGAGCGGTAATTGACAACAATTGCACACTAAGGTCACGGAGAGGCCATTATGAGGACATGTCTCGCACGGAATATAATGTATGAGTATATGAGGACTCAGGGCAGAGAGGAAAGTCCTAAAACACTTCAACAGGCCGTTGACTCATCACTTGAAATGATGGCCAAAAGAGTGGACGGTTATGGCGGTGCTATCGCTGTGGGCAGTAATGGACAGATAGGAATCGGGTTTTCTACCAAAATGATGTCCTGGGCGTATGTCAACAGCACTGACACTGAGCCCACCCTTCACTTTGGGATCAGAGAAGGCGAACGTTTCTCAGAAAAGTTGTGATCTTTAGTTAAATTGGTTATAATTTTGATAATAAATTGATTCGGAAACAAAATAAATTTGTTTAATACATCTATTATTGCAAAACTGTGAGCACAGGACATGTCTTATTGGATGCGCCGGTATTCCAGTATTGGGGGACAGCCTCTGCTCAGAGTCAAACACTTTAGTCTAAACAGTTATTTATATTTGGATAAGAGATGGGCTCTGAGTTACAGTTTGTAAATCAAAGTGTCTCACAGTTGACACTCATTTGATAACTTGACAAGATGTCAATTAGAGCCAGAGTTCGTCAAATGGGTCGCAAACCTATCGAAGATTCGATATTTTACGAGAAGCCCCCCCTCCCCTGTTTTGGCCGCCATCCAAAACAAACTTGTTTCACTTCTTTGAATTATAGAAGCATCAAGTTTAGATAGAATTATACTGTGATTATTAATCACTGATTAAATATCTTTTATCTTTCTTTTGTATAGTAAATTGATAAGCTAAATTACCGTGGTGGCGCCATGGCTTAGTTGGTTAAAGCGCCTGTCTAGTAAACAGGAGATCCCGAGTTCGAATCTCGGTGGTGCCTTTTTCCTTATATTTTTATTTTTTGCTAGTTCCAAATTATCTAGTTCTAAAAAAATTCTTATATAAACTTATATAAACTTGGGCGATTAACATATCAATATCTGCATTACAATTCATTAAATCTGTGATAATCTTTTCAGGAAACTAACCTATTATAAAGTTCTAGCAAATTATATTAAATTGTTATCAATTGAATAACATAGAAAAATATAGAAAGGAATGACCAAACTCTTCCCTAATCTAGAAATTCTGGAAAAATTTGATTAAAATTCACGACTCATTAGATGACAGATGAAATTTCATCCGAAAAGGTATTCTAGTTTCCTAAACAAGTGTATTGATGTAAGTAGATCACTTTTACAATACTGAACTAGTTCATTGTGTTTATTGTGGTCGCAGTTAAAAAGTGGAAATTCAAATAATCCTGGTTTTTGTGTAAACTGTGAGTTATAGAGTAGTTTATTAGCTGTTCAAACATATCGTGAAAAAAGTTTCACTGAAAAAGAATTCACGTTTTTATTACTCATTTTAATTAAGAATAATCAGTAAAATCCTTGACTTTAATCAGTCTATAACTCATTTTAATCTTGTTTTAGAGACAAAATTTGTAAGAAAATTGATCCGAATTACGTTCTTGTTATACAATATCGTTATATCCATGCATTTGAAGTTTGGTTAAATAAAAGTGGTTTTTATAATTCGCTAATTAATTGATTGATTAGAAATTGAGTTTTATTTTATCGAAAACTAAACTTCTGATTCTGTGCTCAGAAGTGACTGTATTTTGAATCAATTGAAATGAAAAATATGTTTTTGAACTGATATTTCACTACATTCTCATCGCTTGACATCAAAAGTGTGGAAAAACTTCCAGAAAGTCATTAAACAAACTTTAAGTGAGATTTTATTTAACAGTTTTACTGACTATTAGTTTATTATTCATTTCTAATAATAATAATAATAATAATAATATTTAATAATATTATTAAGACTTTAGACTGAAATTACTCATCAATTAAAACAGCGTCTGATAAGTAAGTAAAGACAATTTTGATTACACCACAGGTCTGTTGATTGCTGAAATAATTGAGCCCACTCATTTTTATACCACAAATGACTTTCACAATTCAGTTATTGCTCTGATTATTGAACAGAATTTCCATTCAGTCGTCATTCAGTCCTTGTTTTCAATGGTTTAATGTTTTTATTTGCCATAACTTTAATCACATATTATTTAAAAGAGTTTTTTGTCCGAAAAACTAATACAGAAACCGAAGATAATTACAAAATGGAGTCAAACACTACTACTAATGGGTTCGAAGAGACGGCACAGAATGGCGGCCACGAAGAGAAGTCAGTCAAGTTTGTAGACAACAATAATGAAGGCGAAAGTCATGTAACCCAAGCAGAGGTCAACCATCAGATAATTTCAGAGGAGAGTGAGCCCACTCCTCCCAAACGCAATGTTTTTCCCGAATCTGAAGAGGAAAAAGATGTGTCGACCAATGGTGGAGGGGATGAGACCGATGGCACCATCTATTCTTCCAGTGCTGTGCCGCACACCTCCGAGAATTTCATCAAAATAGAAGAGAGAAATGTTATCGAAAGACTCAGTAAAGTAATTGACGCCGAATTGTCAATTGAATCATTACGAGTGGACACAGAAGACACTACTCCAGAGGACACCACTCCAGAGGTTACTACTGACGCTGAACCCAAACTTGAAGAAGAAGAGTCCACTACTGAACCCGAAGAATCTAAACCCGAAGAGTCTGAACCCGAACCCGAAAAGTTTACTCACGAGTCTGAGGCTGACCAAGAAGTTAGTAAATTGGAAGTTAGTCAGGAAAGGGAGGAATCTGTGGAAAACAATACACAACAAACTGAAGAAACATTTGAAGTCAGTCATGAGGTAAGACACGAAGAAAACAGCTTTGAAGACAATGGTCTCAATACCGAAGAATCTAATCATCGAAATGAGGAGAAAAATGAAGAAATCTTCGAAACTCAGAATGAAAACCACGCGGAAGAGTCTAAACCTGTGGTCGAAGACTTTGTCATCAAACAGAACGGCCGTAAAGTAGTCTATTCCAGTGAAGAGGATGTCGAGGAAGAGGGCGATCAGATGACAGAGATTATCGGCTTTAAGACAATGCTAAACAAGTGGAGCACCGGTAAACCGGGAGCTGATGACGGCTCTGACTCACCAAACGTGAGTGTCAAGGATAAATTTAAGACCCTGCGGCAGATTAAAAGAGGTAACACTAGGAGTCTAATGGAAAAATTCCAGTCACCCGCCAAGTCTTAAATAACTCTATTCGTGGCCAAAACTCTTTGCTTATTGTGTTTTAATTGGTTTCCAAATCATCTATCAATTTATAGATAGGTTTGAAAAAAGCAAAAGTCTTTATCTTGTTTTCTTCGATTTGAAAATAATGTTTTAATGGATTATTTTAAATAAAGTTAATTAAATTCAATTAAATTGAATACAATTTTATATAAAAATTAGTCAGAAATTGAATTTTAATTTCAAATGTTTTTAATTAATTAAAAAATTTAGGAATTGATTGGTTTTTCAACAAAATTATCTTCACTTTCACCCCATTTGTAATAATAATAATAATAAATTTTATTTAAGATTATTTTAATTAAAGTTTGAGTAAAACAATTGCTAAACATATCAAAAAAGTTGATTAGATTCTGTTTCGTTGTCTTAGGCCAGAAAAAGTTGCTAGCTGTTCACATATTGTTCTTATCAAAGGCTAAATAAAGATAACTTATTCTTAATGAGTAATAATAAAAATTAAAACCATTTCGATATTTATTTATTGTTTGCTCTATATTTCACTTCTAATTGAATAAAAATCTATTTTTTCATAATTTCTTATTTTCATTAATTGAATATTTCATAATCTGCTGGATATTTGATGAATTGACTCACTTTTCATCAGTCAACTATTACAAATTAAAATTATCAAGGTCTTGCTTTAATCATTGCTTCAGGTTTATTTGTTTAATGGGTACAGAGAGTTAATCCATCCTGATTAATTCAAACGTATGCACGCTTAACAATTATTATGAAAGATCAAGGTTCAATTTTGAAATTTAGCTAATTTGTCAGTCATTTCCTCGAAAGTATTCGCATTCTAAGGCTATCACTGTTCTAGATCTTTAGGAAATTTAATACCCTGATGAAAAAAATTGGGTTTAAAATCGATTGAAAATATTTGAATTAATAACAAATCAAATCAAATGAATAATCGATACGTGAATTGAATGGAAGCCGAAAACAAAACACTTATTAAATTAGAAAAACTCTTCAAATCTTATCACTAATTTCAAGATATTTTTCTTTTGTTACTCGAGTATTGATTAAATGACATTTTTCTCAGTATAATTAAGTTTAAATTTATTTGTTTCTTGATTTTAATTATCACTTATATTCAGATATTGTTAAGCAATAAAAGAGATATCAGTTTCGCTCAGAATTTGTTCTAATCATCAAATTATTTGAGGACTGAATTGAAATTAGTTCACAATTTTCACTTCAATTCTCTCTCTTTTCGTGTAATAAATAATTTTATTATTGAAAAACTCATAAAAAACTATTAAATCTAATAATTATAATAATATTTTGGGACACAATGGAAACCTTCGGTGCAAAACATGTGAAGAATATTTTCGATAACAAAAGTGATGATTATTTCAAAACTAATGAAAGTAATAATTGTTTTATTGCTGAAAACGAATCCAAAGAAATCGCAATAAATGGTGAAAATAGTTATTATAATAATAGTAATGATTATAATAATAACGAATTAAATGACGAAATGAACGGAAAGAATGGCGTGAATCATAATAACGGCTTCGATAGTAAAGAAGTGGACGACCTCTTCGATGAGGATTTCCTTAAAGACGGTTTTGGATCAACAATGAAGATATGGTCGAAAAGGGAGACCGAGTTTTTGAAGAAACTGAAGGAATCGGATAACCCCTTGGCTAACATGAGTGCAAAGGACCAGAAAAAATTGTGGCAAATCCGAGATAAATATAAGACATTGAGGCGAATCAGAAACGGCAACACCAGAAGGCTTATGGATCAGTTCGAAAATTTGTATTGATCATGGTCAAGTAAACTAAAATATTGCGAAAGTTATACAATTATTGATTATTAAGTTCTTAGAAAAACTGTTTTTGTTTGAAAAACAATAAATTAATTATAAAATTGATTTTTTTAAAAAAAAATTTCGTTCAATTTATCTTGTTATTTTTCCCATTTTTAGAGCTAAACTAGCAGTCTTTTTAAGAAAAAGGTTTTGGTAGGCTATATCACCTTGATTATATCTGCATTCAAATGACATAACTGAATATTGAAAATTTTAACCAAATCCTCAAAATTTGTCACTCCTTTTGAGTAAACAATATTGAGTTTTGCTAGATTACACTTATAATTATAATTATAAATAATAATTCATTAAAATTCTTGGAAATTTATAATTTATAAATTATAATTGATCAGACTAATAATTTATGATAGATAAATGAAGACAGGAATAGGTGAAAGTAATTAGAACATTGATTTCCATTTACCAAATGAACAAGGTGTCATGGAAATTGACAAGTTGAAATTTTTATTTTTCTCATCGAAAATTAAAGCGTGTCATTTGATATCTCACATAATATACATATAATTAACGCGAATAAAATGAAAGTCTCGTTAAAACAAATATGTTTTCCAAATCTAATCAAATTAATTGAAATCTATTTCATAAGAATTAGTTGAACCAAAACATTGAAATATCAGAAATTATCCTGGTTCACAATGAACACATTGTCTCTTCAGGTTTTGATAAGTAATACCAAGATTATTTACTATAATTTATTAAATGAATTAAATCATTTTTCTATAGAATAGGCTGTTTTTCCATTGCCTCGATTCAATCTATTCCTGTTTCACCTGGTCAAGATAGTACGGTGAAGAAGATTGATGATATCTTGGCTGAGTGGTGGAAAGTGGGGGACAGGTGGCAATACTCAACCCTCAGTGTTATCGGGGAAACCGAATGCGAGTGAGTTTTGAAAATAAAGTTTAGCAAAACTAAAGAATTCTTTTCTAATTAATTTGTATTTTACTCTAAAAATCTGAACTAAACTTTATTTTTGTAAAACTTTATTTCAAACATTTGATTAAATTTTGTTTTATAGCAATTTGAAGGAAAACGTGAATCAAATTCAAAACTTTTTACAACAAAAGTATTCCTCAAATCCATTGACACTAAAAATTGTGGAAATCTTGGTTAATGGTAAGGAAAGATATCATAATGAGGAGGTCTGCAGATTTATTCACAACGATAAGCTTCAAGATCTGCTTTTGCAACAAGCAATGGAGATTGATTATGGTCACATACATACCAAGCCACTAAGGAAGAATATTACCAATGTCCTAATGAGCGCTATTAATAGAGACCCGTCAATAAATTTGTCTCAAGTGTTATGGTATAAAATAAAATATAATCATGGTATTTTAAGCTAGATATTTAATTTAATTTAGTTTAACCCGATTATGGTCTCAGAAGACAATTGAAAAGACGTCAAAGTTTTTCAAAACTCAGCAAAGAATCAAAAAGTGGTTCGAACTGAATATCGATCCAATTATTTCATTATATGAGAGACCCCTTCAATTTGTTGTCTTAAATTGTGATATGAGCTTGGTCAAGCAACACGTAAACCCACCAAAATACAAATCAATCGAATTGCTCTTGGTCGAAGCATTGAATGTCTTGACTTCAGAGTTGAATATTTTCTATGCCCCACAATCGGAAACAATTAATGAATGATCTAGTACACTTCATTTCAATTTGTTTGGATATGAGCTACAAAATGATCAAGGGACTTTTTAATAAATAAATTTTATAATAAAAATGACGTTTTATTTTATTTATTTTACTTTAATTAAAAAGGTTTTGAAAAATAAAGTTAATTGATAATTGAACTAGGGTATCTTTACTAGAAAATGAGTCTATTATTTTTGAAATTACCAGGTTAGTTCTTTTAAAAGTATTTAATTATAGGCAAAAACATTCCATAACTATGGAGACTACATATAATATACATTACTATTAAATGAATCTAGGCCCAAATTAACCGAATCCTTCTGCCCATCACTAACGGGGGTAAAATTCATCAAATTAATAAATCATTAAATTACTAGATTTTTTTCTTAATTATCTGTACTAAAAACTATGTTTGAATTTAATTTGAAATATAATCTTGGAATTGACGTCAGACCACATTTGATTCATTTTAATTATCACTTTCGATACGTTTAACAAATCGGTGACAAAAATGAGCAAAATATCACCAATTTGTCGGGTTCTGTGTCTTTTGGTTGTGATCGTAGTGGTGGTCAACGCTCATCGCCCTCAATATAATCGAGGTTATGGTCGGGGACGAGGAGCGGGAGGAGGAGGTCGACCCTCGAACTATGGCATAGAGTATGAGAAGAAGAAATTCGGTGAATATGGAAAAGGAGGCAAATATGAACACTATAAGGATGATGGCCGGGGTGGACGAGGTGGACAGGGTGGCTTCGACAGATTCCAATCACCACAAGCAAGAGCAATTGAATACGAAAAGAAAAGTTACGGTGAAGGCGGGCGCGGCGGGGATTACGTTCATTATAAAGATGACGGGCGCGGAGGATCCAGAGGAGGAGGAGGCGGAGGAAGGGGAGGTGGAGGAGGATTCAGGGGAAGACCTCAATCACCACGAGCAAGAGCAATTGAATACGAAAAGAAAAAGTACGCAGAAGGAGGAAGGGGTGGAATGTCTGAGAGATACAGAGATGACTATTAATGTAATCTTTGCATAACAATCAATATTATAATAGCCTTAGAATAATGATCAAGCTTATTTATGAATTTGATAAACAAAAACCATAATTCGTAATTTTTACTTGATGTTTTTCTACTTTAATTTCTGAATAAAATAATAAAATCATCCGTAAAACAAACTAATCGAATGAGTTTTACCTTGTCAAACTGTCATCAAATATTAAAGTCACGCATCAGTTCTTGGTCAAATTGATAATCATACTCTTGGCCAACTTCGATCAAATCCAACCTTAATTTTTGGGAATCAAATCCATTTATTTACAAAAATTTTTGAATCAATTGATTCGAATTTAATTAAATGATTAAATAAATCATTAATTGATTGAAAGATAATTAAAATACCTATAAATTGATTAATTATTTATGAAATTAAAAAAATAATTTGTAAAAAAACTAATTTAATAATTATTTAGATTTAAATTCTAAATGAGTCGAGTTTGCTGTTCGAGCCCTCGATATGACGGAGCCGTAGATAGACATCAGTGCCGATGCCTTGCATTGATTCTATGGAGAGCCGACCCCCAAGATATTCAGCGTAGGCCCGACTGGTTGGCAGTCCGAACCCGAATCCATGCATTGGAGAGCTTCGGGAGACGCTATCCTTCATTATGTTCCCGAGAATACCGCCGTCCAGACGACTGTCAGTGGTGTCACCGGCTGTGCTGAAGTGATACCTGGTTACCAAGTCAACCAAGTGGTGTGGTATTCCCCCACCCCGGTCAGAGATTCGAACAATAAAGTCGCTGTCATTTGAGGCAATGGTTATTGTGATCGGCGGTAGTGTTGCTGAGTCCAGATGGGACTCCACTGTAGCTCTGCAATAGGAAATATCAAATTAATTAATTAGCAAGCTAAATCAAAGTTGCAAACATTAGTGCAAATTAAGGCTAATTTAGATAAAAGTTTATCGACTCTGAGCTCATTGTCTGTCGAAGCGATTAATTCTTTAAATTAATGAATAATTTAATCAAAATTCAAGTGATTCTAAAATTACAGTCAACTGATTGGGTGACAGTCCGTCCCAATTGAGGGAAACCCAAAAATAGGTCAGAATAAACAATAAGTAGTTTTAAGACATACCGCGAAGCGTTTTTCAGCAGCTCCGGTAGGATGTAATCCAGTGGTGTCTGTATATATGGGAAGTGGACGTTCACGTGACCGTTGATCTTCATTGGAGGGGACCTCCCATAGTGATGGTCTGTCATTTTGGTCACATAATCGCACCAGTTCTCCACCACGTCCTTTGGCTTCATTGTAACGTTAATAATACCGACATAATTGGGCCGTTCGTTGTGGTCGGCCAGTGCTAAGTGGTGTTCCGCCAACATTCGAATGCCCAGCCGTGAGGTCAGGGTTTGGTCCAAGAATTGTCTGACTAAGTCTTCATTCTTTCGAACAAAAAATAGACTTTAATGCAATCAAAGCTCAAAATTTAATAATTAATTTTAGCTAGTTAAATTTTAATAAGAAACTCATCTAGTAAAATTGAGGAATTAAAATAAAATTACCTGAATATGTTTGCGACACTCCCGGAACCCTTCGGCCAACTGTGTGACCACATTCTTGTGGGTATCCAACAGTTGTCTCAATAGATTGGAATAACCTTTTTCTGACTCAAAGTCTGTTATCTATCAAAGTTTAAACATTTTTGTCATTAGTTTTGAAAATAGGTTTTCATTTTTGGGTTAAATACCGGCGGATATTCCGATAACATATAAAAAGCTCGGATATACATCTCATGGACAGCCAGAATAGTTGGATTACACCCCACCAGAAACGGAAGGGAACGGAAACCGGCGATTCTGTGCGCTATACGTACGGGTAGTTCCTTCTGAAGATATAATGCGCTCCTCTATTAGGAAATCAGAGATAAATTTGTTAATAATTTCGAGAAAAAAATTATATCAATGTTTTCCCAATAAATGTTAGAAAATATCGGTTATTAAAGAGGTTATCAATTTGTTGGGATAATTGTGATCGAGGAAAGAATTATCGATAGACTAATATTGTCTAACTCTTCGCTGTATTTATTTGTTTATTGGATTTATTCATTTATTTCCTTTATTACTACAATATCTTTGAATAATTCGTATTATATTTTGATTTTTAAAACTACGAATACTTAAAATAGATTCAGAGTATGTGCAAGGTAATGTGATTATTAATGTGCTGGGTAATTGTAATGTGACTCAAGTGGAAAATTTTGTATTTCAAAAGAATTGAAAATTCCAGAAAAAATTCTTATCTCTGATTGAATTGAATGAATAAAAAGCTGAATCAATAATAAAATATCAGAACATTTAGTAAAATATAAGCGAATTATAGACTTTGATATTAAAACAATTTTCGTACCAATAGATGACTTCCATCTGGACTTTTACCCGAGTAAAGTATAGTCGCCGGAGTCAATCGCACCGATGGCTAAAAATAGATACAAAAAAGTTGATTAATTGAATTGACTCGAGTTTGAAATACCCGGATATCTAATCAATAATTATTATAAATATAATACAGACGTTGAAAGTCATATGAAAATAAAAGTTTGTACTTATCTGTCGATAAAATAAGGCATAGAACGAGTGCACACTTTTTGGCAAGATACTTTCAATTGGCACTCGAATAGCTCACAAAAGAGTAGCTTTTTTATCACTCACTAAAAATTATCTTGTTCAATAGCTCTTAAGAAAAGTTTTAATTGATATTCTACACAAAACCATTAATTGATTCAAGTTTAGTTTTTAAATTCAAGCAAGCTCATTGTTTTATTTGTTAGTTTCTAAGTCTAAAATAATTTTTCTCTTTTTAAGTAATTTTGAAATATTGACTTGGAATTCAACTTGGACATTATAAACTTGGTAGTTGCAAAACGTTGGAGCAGATTCTAATCACCTGATAAATAAATGGAACTTTCCATCTAGCTTAATTTCAAATTTTTGACTGAAGGCTAAACAACTCTTTTACTAAAATTTAATCAAACTTCAAGTCATAAGACTTTATGAATGATTTGAAAAATTGCTGAAAAAACTCAAATCAAATGATATAATGAGTACTTATATACAGAAAATACATTATCTGAACATAAAGTGAAACAAATGTTAATACAATTGATAATCAATTTCCAAACACAATGAACCTTGGATTGGATTTTGCACACACTTTAATTCAAGTGACATTATCCAGCTTTAAATTTGAACGTACCTTGGAAGCCGCGATATCAATGGCCGACTGATTGTAAAACCAGTTGACACTTCTGGAGACGGCACAACTGACCCTTCCATTTAGCTGTTGGCCATTATTCTGTCCACTATTCTGGCCATTGGTGTAGCTGTTGGTATACCCGTTACTATATGTGTGGCCATTATTCGTGCCATAAGTCTTGGTCTCGATCTCATGGCTGGACGTCATAATGGGTTTAATGACAGCCAATGGGTTATTATTTTTATTAGACGTGTATTTGTTTAGTAATACTAAACGGCTTCTAATCATTGGATTCTTCATTGAATTCTTTATCATTTTGTTTGCCGTCAAAACACTGTTGTCTTTGGAGTTGAAAATTGTTTTATTGATTTTGAGTTCAAAACCAAAATATTTGAGAATTTAATTAATTAGAGAAAAGTTTTGCTTCGATTGACTATGAATTCAACTAAACTTCTCCTGGCAGTGATGCCAACAGAACTTATACATCTTATTATTCACCAAGGTGGTCATCTTTTGCACAGTTTGAACAGCACTTAAATTAGCAGGCTTATTATCTGAGACCATTGGAATATTATTATCATTTAAATTAATTAAACTCATTATACGATTGACTGAATTTTTTGGCCAAAAAAGTTAAATATGAGAAAAAATGTATCAATTTTTAGAGAAAACTCATTCAAAAGAAAACTCTAAATATAATTATGTTTTACAATAATTACAGTCATTATTAAAAATGATGTGAATTATGACACAAACGGTGACTAAAAATAATACACTTTTTTGAAATTAAGCTCAAAAAACAAAATTCAATCCAAAAGTTTGGACCAATTTTTTATTTTTCTGTCACTACTAACCAATGTCTGACTTTACAGTTCTTATAGCTGTTGGCACTGAACAGCTCTACCCGTCTCTCCCTCTTCAGTCTCTCCAGTCTCGCTGCCTGTGCTCTCTGTCCTATTGCCCAATGCTTTTCCCCCATTATTATCCAATATCTACTCAACACAGAAGAGCGCAGCTGTTGATCACATGCACACTACGTCTTATGGGGAGCTCATCGATAGCACAGAATAGAATTTTTTGTCCATAGCCTGAGCCGGTGTCGCAAAAGTTGTTGTGATTCTGGTCCGGGATTAAAGTTATTTAGGGGAACGTTATTCGTATTCAGTAATCAGTACATTAAGTGATCTCATGTCTGCACCGTTCAAAGGGAGCGGTCGTTCAACTAAAGCCCAGTCCACAGTCTCTGGACTCAAAACTATTGTTTTGTAAATATCCCAACTTTTAGGCGAAAAAAATGATAGGAAAATAACCACAAACTAAGCCCACCATAAACTTATGGAAAGTTTTCTGTAAGAGAAAAATCACCCGAAAAATATTTGTTTGAAACTATTCCTGGAACTCATTAACAGCAGAGCAAACATCAATTCAATCCATAGTTTGGTTTGAAATTAATTTATTGCTTTTCTTAAAGGGTTTTACGGAAAATGTTTTAATTGTGATTAAAATTAAATGGATTGGAGTTTCAAAATCTCTGTACTCTTTTATGACTAAAGTGTGGCTCACGTGCTGTTCATGTGAATCAATGTTCTTTAGACCTGGATTTGTGATCAATTCATTTCAAATAAAGGTATATCAGTGTTAATAAGGCCTTCAGAAAGACTGGTTTAGTTGAAAATTCAATGCAATTCAAGATATTTTTTATTAGTGTCTCAAAGCCTGGCAGTAATCACATGACTCTCTCTCTCTCTCTCGCTCTCTCTCTCTCTCTCTCTCTCTCTCTCTCTCTCTCTCTCTCTCTCTCTCTCTCTCTCACTCACTCACTCACTCACTCCCTCCCCTCCCCCTGCACATGACTCTCATTAAGTTAATGAGTTCCCTCTCTAATAGCTCTCCCCTAATGTGAGGAATAATGTATAAGTTTTGTAATTTTTCTTTTTATTGAATTTTGATTTTCATTCAATTCCTGTTTTATTGAGAGAAAACTAATCGGAATACTTTACATAAGGAAGAGTTGAATTCAGTTTTTCCTTCAGTGGGAAGTTTCCCCACTTTTATCATAAAAAGTATGGATTATATAATCAAGATCATCTTCAAGTTTATTTCAATATATTGAAATGAATTTTGCAAGTTAGTATTGACTGAAGTTTTCAAAAATTAAATGATCGAGCATTTTTTTTTCAACCAAATAAAGTTATTCAACAACTTTTAGATTAAATTTTTTTCAAATATCAGAGGATTTGATAGTTTTGTTAACATTTTTTCTTTACATTCGATAAGAAAAAGGGTTGAATTGAAACTTGAATGACCTTTAGTCGTATTTAATGCCTTTACCTCATAATTGAATGTGAAATAAGTTGCAAGTTTGTACTCAAAAAAATTTAATTTTATTGATATTTCAATGTATATGTAGTGAACATACTTTTGTATAGATTAAGAATATTGTGATTTTATGCTATAAATGTGTCAATTGATTAACAAATATATGAAATAAAGTAAACATTAGATATTTTACAATTGGATTACCAGGGTCTTTAAAATAGGGTCTCATAACAATTTAAGCTGCATTAAGCAGCTAATTGGAAAATTCCAATGCCCAAATTCACCAAGATAACAATATCACTGAATAAAATAGAATCCATGTTTGTAAAGATATGGAATTATTTCATATTTATCACCACCTTGGACATTCTAGTTCGTAAACATGCAAGAGCAACTCTACGCTTTCTAACAAATATGGGACAAAAGACTAGACATTTTAGGAGTGATATGGAATATTGCATGCTCACAACAATAAACAATCACCAGGATGATTCAACAGGACATATTTAAACATAGAACTGCCAAAAATAAGCCAGCTCGTATAACCGAACCGAACGAGCTTGGATTTGTGCAAATACCCCGTTTAACCCACGCTATAACGATAGAAAGATTTGAGTAATTTGAATCATGCTCATTTTGAAATGATTATTTACAAAAGAAAACATTGAGAACAAGACATAACACAAATAGAGGGTTCGATAAGGAGGACAGCCATAGAACAGAACAAACACACGAATCAAAACAAAAACAATAATAATTACAAACTGTATCTAAATATTTAATTCTATACAAATTAGCCTTGGTTATTGTGGTTATTATGGTTATTGTGGATATTTTTATGGCATCTTTGGGCCAACCATGTTTACTTTCCAAAAATGTACATGCATAATAATTTCTCACACAATTTACCAGTTTAAATTAGCTTATCTCATCAATATTGCAGATTGTACTTGTATGTTTTCAATTTTAGCCATATCCAAATCCACCCCCGTGTATTCCACCACCAATTCCACCGATTCCTCCCCCTCCAAAGCCTAGATGACCAAATTTAGCTTGCTTGATGAATTTCAGTGTCAGCAATGGGTCGTGAATCACTGGCTGATGAATAATCCTGTATAAATAGTTTTTAAAAAAATAATTTTAAAAAATTCTAGATTCTGTTAATTCAAAAATAATTTTGATTATCAAGGTATATTGATTGGGTGCCAAAATGTGCATGGTTAACGCTGAATTCAGTGTTAAGGTTATGATTGACATTGAATTGAATTATCAAACATATGGCAGACTATATAAGTGTAAAGTGGGGTCAAAAACATATTTCTTTTTTTATTTGGGTTGAGGTCATCCGCTTTCAAAGCTGTTCGAAGCGCTTCAAACTTGAATACAATTTCTGAGTACTTTTCGAAAAGGTTTTCAAACTTAATCAATGAGTGAACACTCGGATGGAGTGCCATAATGTGGACAATATTACAATCAATGATAATCTCGAGAATATTTCATTTTCTTCAGGATATTCTTTATGGAAAACCAAAGCACACAATGTGGCCATGTTTTAAATAAAACTAAATTGAGATAGCATAAATAAAGCTTAAGACAAATTTTGGTAAAATCAAGAAGTTTCGTAGATTTTGTTTGATATTTTCTAGGTAAATATCAATATGATATAAATAATTAACTTCACTTCAATATGGAAACATATTTGTTAAGAAACCTTTTAGCCAAGATCACTTTTCTTACCTCATCTGATTAATTGATAATAATTTGGAAGAAAAATACAACTTGTAAATTTTATAAGGTTTTTATAAATAAGATTATAGAAAATAAGCATGGTAAACTTACGGAATTGGCAGTGGGAAAGGCACAGGAATCACTTTCTTCTTGCTGGTGGCAGCTGCGGCAATACCTGCCGCTGCGACGGCCACCCCTTTCTTCTTCAGATAGTGTTTATGTTTGTATAAGAAGTGGATTAAGTGTTTTTTGAAATGATGTCCGCCATAGCCATCGCACCGATAGATTTGGTCGAAAACAACACAAAAGACGACAACAATCAGAGCCAACGATAACCGCATTGTTTTGAAAAATTGTAAAACTTTTGGCAATTCTTTGAATTATATCCGAAAAACTCAATTAAAACTTTTTATCCAAAATTTGTACCATTTTTTCAATAAAAGAGCATTTTATCACTTTTTTGTGGACATCTCTTCCGAATGAAAAATGAAATTTGAGCCAAACTTTTCACGCGATTTCACTTTTATAGTCAGACTAATAATAACCCGTTTTTTGTTCACTAAATGGAAAGTTTGTCGACAAAAAAAATTCTTTATTTGATTTGTTGTTTGAAATGATTTTCATTTCAGAATAAATTAATATTTTTATGAAATTCTTGTTATTTTTGGCCAATTTTCTAATATTTTTTCTCCCATTATAAGTAATTTGCGGGACTGTCACCCGTCCTACACCTGTCCACTAATAGACTAAAAATAGTAAAAGTATTTTATTTTTCATTTTATAACATAAACAACACATTATTTTGTCGCTAAATATGCGGATATAAAGTCGTGGGATAAATATTATAATCATTTTTAGGGCTATTTTTGGGCGAAAATACAAAAATTTAAATAAAGAAATTACGATAAACTTGTTTAATTAAATGAGAGAAATAATACTTTATTTGTGTCCACTCAAGTCATCTAACAAATAGAGTATTTTTGCTGGAAACAGCGCCATTTCTATGGCAAAGACAACTGGAGGATGGCTAAATAATGG